>PVJC01028777.1:0-22326 GCA_004026665.1 Murina feae | reverse complement strand
GGGGGGGGGGGGGGGGGGGGGGGGGGGGGGGATAAGTATCACCCAGATTCATCATTAGGTACCAAATCTAGGAGACAGTATCACATACTGGTTCTCAAAGTATACACCGCACACCACAGGGATCTCTGAGACCCTCCCGAGGTTTGTGGAGTTACAAGTGTTTTCATACAAATATTAAGAAAGTAGTTATTTTTGTCACTGTGCTGACATTTGTACTGATGGTACAAAAGAAATGTCAGTGGCCCAGCCAACGTGCATCACTGGTTGAGCATCAAAGCATGAACCTGGAGGTCACAGTTCAATTCCCAGTCAGGGCACATGGCTGGGTTGCAGGCTCCATCCCCAGTGTGGGGCATGTAGGAGGCAGCCAATCAATTATTCTCTCCCACTACTGATGTTTCTATCTCTCCTCCCTCTCTCTTCCTCTCTGAAATCAATAAAAATATATTTTAAAAAAGAAACAAGTGTGGATAAAACTGCTGCCACTAAAGAATACTCCTATTTATTTTATTCTTCATCCCATGCCCTTAAGAGGATAAAAGTTAGCTTCGCTTAAAACTGCCCGTAGGGGGGCAATAACAATTCTTGATCGCATTAAAGCTTCCTCCTTCGAGATACACCTTGAGTTTCCTGTGGCAAAATGGGAAGCTTGCATAAGGCACTTCTGCCGCCTACCCCAGTGTCGCTATTGTCCTGAGGGAAAGCTCTCGGGCAGGTGTTTGGGTTGAAACCCAACCACCACTTTTTTACAAGAAATGTAAAAGGATTGACAGACTATGGCTATTCCATCTTGGGTCCTTGGCAGATATATTTTCAAAAGTGGATGAAGTGAGCCTGTCATGTTGAGAAAACCAAGTGATGATAGTTGTTGTCGATGATAAAATTTGAGCTTTCAAACCAAAAAAAGTTAGAAATTTGGAACACTTGTATTCACCACCTCGAGTTTGACATCTCCTCAGTCCTTCATACTCCGGTGAGACTGGTGACTACTAACAAGTGTGGCTGTTTTTATAGTGCAGAATAAAGCGTGTCAATGTTCAGGTGATGAATGACATAATATTTCCCAAACAACCAATTCATGATGTTAAAAAATTACTAATGGGTAAAGAGATGCGTTCAAGTGCAAGACAGTAAATAGATTTTAGTACAACAGAGCACAAAAACTCATTGGTTTAGTTTCAGATTTCACATTGGTTTAGTTTCATATTTCACATAAAGTTTTAGTGACTTTAAGAAACTGTCATTTCTGGAACTCTCATTTGACCATGCGATCCCACTTCTGGGAATATATCTCAAGAAACCAGAAACACCAATCAGAAAGGATATATGCACCCCTATGTTCATAGCAGCACAATTTACGATAGCTAAGATTTGGAAACAGCCTAAGTGCCCATCAGCAGAAGAATGGATTAGAAAGCTGTGGTACATCTACAAAATGGAATACTATGCTGCTGTAAAAAAGAAGAATTTTTACCATTTGCAGCAGCATGGATGGAACTGGAGAGCATTATACTAAGTGAAATAAGCCAGTCAATGAAAGAAAAATACCACATGATCTCACTTATTTAGGGATGATAAAGACCGTTATAAATTGATGAACATAAACAGATACAGAGGCAAAGCAGCACTGAACAGACTGTCAAACTACAGCTGGAAGGCTCGAGAGGATGGAGGTGGGGAGGGGGTTAAGAGATCAACTGAAGGATTTGTATGCATGCATATAAGCATAATCAATGGACACAAGACACTGGGGAGTAGGGGAGGAGGGGGGAAGGTCAAGGGGAAAAAATGGATACTTATTTAACACTCTGTAATATTTTAAGCAATAAAACATAAATTTAAAAAAAAAGAAACTGCCATTTCTTGAATTTTGGTGTAATATCAAAGAAGAACATCCACAGTTACCATAAAAAGTTATTTATAAACTCTTCCTATAGGAGTGGACTATAAGAGGTCAGTTGGGGGAGGGAGGGGGAGAGTAGGGCTCATATGTAATACTTTCAACAATAAAGATTAAAAAAAATAAAATAAAAACTCCTCCTAAAAGGAAACCCTGCTGCACTGTTGGTGAGAATGCAGATTAGTGCAGCCACCAAGAAATACAGTATGGAGGCTCCTCAAAAAAACTAAAAATGGAACTACCTTATGACCTAGCAATTTCACTTCTGGGTATAAATCCAAAGAAAACCAAAACATTAACTCAAAAGAATATATGTACCCCTATGTTTAATGCAGCATAATTTACAATAGCAACCCTAGTGCCCATCAGTAGACAAATGGAATTTTTTTTAAAAAAAGAGCTACTATCTAGATATACAGTGGATTACTACTCAGCCACAAAAGAAGAATGAAATCTTATCATCTGCGACAGCATGAATGAACCCAGAGGATATTACTGGTGAAATAAGTCAGTCAGAGAAAGATTTCACTTATATGTGGAATCCAAAGAACAATATAAATGGAAAACGAAACAGAATCACAGACTCAGAAAACAAACTGATGGTTACTAGAGGGGAAGGGGGCTGGGAGGTTTGGTGATTAAGGTGAAGGGATTGAAAAGTACAGATTGGTAGTTACAAAACAGTCAGAGGGGTATAAAGTACAGCATAGTGACTACAGTCAATAATATTGTAATAGCTACATACGGTGCCAGGTGAGTATCTGTGTAAGGCTAGGTTTTCTTCATACACATCAACCAAAGCAACATAGCACAACTAACTGAATGCAAAGATATGAGAATGCAGCTGCCTTCTGCTAATGAAACATTAAAGAGATGTTAAATGTAAATTAAAGCCACTCCTTTCACCAATTTATTTATTTATTTTGCTTTGGGAAATAGTTATTTTTATGAAATATATTATTTGTGCTATGTTATGTTTCTTATTTTGATCTTCTGTATTTACAGTTACCAAATATTTACTAAATATTAAATGTTATTAAAGAAGCATATTTAAAATGTATCCGTTTCAATTTCCCAATATGGAGAGCATTTAATAGACAAAACCTACAAAAATAATTTAAGAGAGTAAGGAGTCCTAAAATTAAAAAGAGATTGAGAACTGTTGGCTTTCTGACAGGCTTTGGACATATCTGGGTTTGAACCTCAGTGCTTCTCAGTTGTGTGGGCCTGAGCAAGATACTTAATAGCTCACTCAGCTTTCTCATCTGTAAAACGAAGATTCAGAGGTAAAAGGCAACAATAAAAAGATTTTGTAAGATATGAATAATACATTTAACACAATGCTTAATACATGACCAAATGATTATGATCTTGAAATTTCCAAAAAGCCCATCTAAGAATGAATTCTTCCTAGGCCAGTGTGACGCGCACCCCACACACATGTCTAACCCTCTTAGAAGCAGCCTTAGTTATTCTCCGCTCTCTGGGCCTGGCCCAGCCCACACTGCTTCTTCACACAAAAAGCTGAAGCCCAGGAGGGAGGATGTCCTTGAGCACTTCCTCCCCTTTCTACAAACCTGCCCACTAAGACATTCCTCCTACAACTTCATTCTCCCAGCTCTCCCAATGAGGTAAAGTGAACTAAGCATCTTTCAGAATGTCTGCAACTGCACTCAGGATGAGAATTAATTTTCTATCATAATAGGGAGTTTTACTAAAATGAATTACCTGCAAGAAGAGGTAGCCCACATCTCAGTTCCCTGGAATACAGCCCGTAAATCTATCCAGCTCACCACTACTGCGGCCACTTGAATCTTATCACCCTGACATCCAAAACATTGCCCGGCCAAGGAGTTCTAACATTTATGGCTCCTTTCAAGGGTATTCCAAGTCATTTCAAGAGCTGGGATACGTCATAATCCAATTTTTTTTATTATTATAACTCTTAAGCGTAAGTTAATTCGATTATTTATAGTCCAATTTTTATTTCAATTTGGCTCAAAGAAAATTAATTTTCTTTCTCAGAAGATTACTCCATTTTAGAGTTTAGGTTAACATTAAAACTCAGAACAAACCCTTTGGCTGGCAAAGCTAGAGCTTGGAATATAATCTCAGCAAAGCCCTAGCCTTTAACCTTGAAATGCAAGTATGTGCCAAGAATAATTTTTTTAAGACAATAGATTTTAAGTGTAATTCTTCCTTTTAATTTCTGGTAAACAACAATCTCCCAGGTATCAGAGTCATTTTAAACAAACAAGGCAAACATCTCTGCATGGAATTCCTTGGGGACATATTACATAATATTGTCGAATTATTAGATACAATATTTTCAATATGCATAACAAACAGTTATATAGTGAGTAATTACTATGTATTAAACCCTATATTGGATCATTTTTATATTAGATATTTTGTGAATTATTTCATTTGATCCTTACAATATGCCTACGGAGTTTTATTATCCTCATTTTATAGGTAAGAAGTTAACTTACATCAGATGGTAAGTACAGAGAGTGTAGGTAACTTAAGATCAAATAACAAATAGCAAAAATTTGAACTAACATGTTTCTTTTCATAAGGCAAATAGGCACCCAATTACCTTTCTATTGTGGTACCTAAAAGAGTACAATAAAATCTATGGATCCCTTATTTAGCATCTTGTATTCCAAGAATTCCTCATTGTATTGACTGACTGCTTTCACATTATTGAGTAACTTTTTCAGAAAGTTTTCCAGCCAAATGAATTCAAACTGCTTAGTTTCCATAGTGAAGAGTCAGTTCAGGCTTAGGTTTTCAGGTCAGGCAAGATAGGTCAAAATGCTGGTGTGTGGTTTCATTCGTATAAGGGTATGCCAGTAATCGGCTGCATACAGACAGACAATGCACCTCCATACATTTTTCTGCTGCTGAAGCCAAAGCTTTCAGAGTGCCTCAGCTAGGTGATAAACACAAACTTCAGCTGGAGAAGATGAAAGAAAAGTAAGAATCTTTCAACACCCCCACAGCATCCTAAACAACAAACCATTCCAATTGCTTGCAGATTTGCACTGGCTTCACCCCAACCAGGGCTCTACTATTCAGCCAACTCTGTATTGGAAATGATCTTCTTGCTTTGGTATTTGATGGTCAATTTCACATTATTCCAGCAATGCCCAAAGAAATGCTTTTTGACAATTTGTAGAAATTGATCTGGCTGCAGATCATTCAGTCAAGAAGTGGTGCCAACAGTATAGGGTTGGACCTTACCAAATGGAATCTAGCTCCTGATCCACAAATATTGGAAAGTATGTAAATTTCCTAAGCTCGGATGCCCAACTATATTAACTTACCACCACTTTCACCCCCAATAGACAAGCCTCACTGCTTTGATCCAAAGCCCTGATTATCCTATTTCCTTTCAGGGAAAGGGCTGCCAGGTTAGGCAACTAAGAAAAACAAGACAGCATTTTTTAACCAAAGCACCTGGCTCTACAGCTGTAGATTTTGTGGGAGTCAATCACCTTCTCTGGTCCTTAATTCTTCTAATCTGCAAAATGAGGCCCTAAGCAATCCTTAATTTCTCCTCCAGCTCTAAATCATGATTCTATGATCCACTGCTCTATAGCCCATTTTCTGGGATGAAGGTGATTTTCAACTTTAGGTTAGAATCAGTTCATTTTTTGAATATTTTATTTTCAAGGAAACAACATGCAGAGTTATCCTTTAGGAAATGAACATTTTAACCCTGCATTTCTGCAATTTAAAGGAAGCTTATTTTGCCTTAGCCAGTTTTGCTCAGTGGATAGAGCTTTTGGCCCAAGGATTGAAGGGTTCTGGTCAAGCCTACTCAGTTGTAGGCTTGACCCGTGTGCAGGAGGCAACCAATAGATGTGTCTCTCTCACAGAGTTTATTACATAGATGTTTCTCTCTCTCTTCCCCCCGCCCTTCCACTCTCTCTCTCTCTCTCTCTTAAAAAAAAAAAAAAAAAAATCAATGGAAAAATATCCTTGGATCATTAACAACAACAAAAGCTTATTCTGAAATAACTGTGAAAATTAACCACTTGAATGGCTTACAGCAAACACAGTCTAAAGTAGAAGTAAGCTGTTACGTAATATATTAATTTACAGAATACTCTGTAAAACTATAAAATAATATATGTGTAAAACTTTATTTCCAAAAGACCTGCAAAGAATGCCAAAGGGGAAAATCCTAAAAGATATTCTTATTGTAAAACTCAAATATTTAAAGCCCAGAGGGTTAACTTGCTGGAAATTAAACAAAAGCTTTAGGAAGAATTCAGGCTATAATAGGATATGCCTTGCAGATAAACCATCTTATTGTAAGGTATTCTACAGTTATGCCATCAGGAAGATGTGAGAATGCCATGAAGCTGTACTTGCTTGAGGCAAAGCAACCATGTTGCTGCATGAAAACTCAGAAATGCTTAGCGTTGAGATCCCTCAAACTTTATGTTCTAGAGTGGATTTATATACCTCCTGGTCCTAAAAATTTGAGCTGTAGGAAGAAGAGACTCAGCACAAAGTATCTGTGTACAATGAAGTGTATCAGGTGACATCACTCCAGCTTCTGTCCACTTCTGGTCAGAAAGGTGGGGAACTGAGGAAAGGAGAACGGAGCAATTTCAAACAACATCTCGGAGAACTCCCACGAGGGTTTGGAGATCTTCCAGAATCTGTCTGCATTACTTGTTGGGGGTTCCTAATTTGCAAAGAATTATTATACACACAAGAGACCAAGCATTTACTAGTACATCCAAGCAAAGAATTTTACAATAAATATCCCAAATCAAGGCCTGTCTGTCCAGCTCCTAATGATTCTTGTACTGTGAGAAACTCAAGAACCAACACAGGTCCCACCCACCTAAACCTCCGTCTCCAAGCTTATAATGAACAGTAAGGAAGCTTACTCTTCGATATGACACAGTCCTTCCTTGCAAGGTGTCCAATGGAGCCTTGGAGCTAACGCGCTAAACGGGCACACTTACCCAATGTGGTTGGTTCTTAAAGAAATCTCCAGTTCTCTCAGCACTTGTGTGGATTCTTGAACACGCCGTCTGAATTTCTATAATTCAAGAAACACATATTCTCACAAAACATATTTTAGCAACTGCTAAAACTGTAGCTTAGTTGTAATAAGTTTAACACAATATGAAAATAGCTCTGCTTCTGAAGTGGGCTTTTCTCACATTTCTTCCTGCAAAGCACACACATTTTTCTCATCATGAAAATCAGCTGATGCAAAAGGATTGGGAAAAATTACTTATTTTCATGTACTAAGTGTCATTAAGTATATTATTTTTCCCCTACTATGCAATACAATATTCACCAATATATTTATGTGTCGGGGTCCCCAAGGTCATCCCAGTTTCAATGATTCCACAGGACTCGGCACACAGTTGTCCTATGACTAGGATTTATTAGACCAGGAAGACGAGGAAGATACAATCAGCAAAGGGACATGATACCTGGGGTGAAGTCTGGAGGAAATCAGATACAAGCTCCCGAGAGTCTTCCCCCAGAAGAGTCACAAGTGACAGTATTCGTGAAATGCTGTCGACCAGGAAAGCTCATTAGAGACTCAGTGCCCAGGGTTTTCATCGGAGGGTGGGTCACTTGGGCACACTCTGCCTAGCCATACCTAAGTCCAGCCTCCCAGAAGGAAAAGAGGCTTTCGGCATAAACCATATTGTTGGCTTAAACAAGCTGGGCACTGGGAGTATTCTGGTCAAGGAACGGTGGGAACTCTCCCAAAATTCAAGTTCCCAGTTGACAACCAGGAGCCAACCTTGCAAGCCGGTATTTCTAAGGTAGCAGTATCAGGCTTGCTATGTTAACTCCTTTCTGCATGACCTAACATTTCCAAAAATAAACATTCATGGTTATCTCTGCCCACGAGCCCCCACTTGGAAGGTCCCTGCTCTGAAGCACCTCTCTTTCACATTTGGGATGTTCTTCCTCATTCCCATGCCTCTAGAACCCCAACGATCCTTCCAGAACTCCCTCATGCCTTTCTTCTTCAATGAATCCTCCTTTGATAGTAAATGTACTCATCCCTCTATCCTCTCAACTCATATAACTTCCAAGGCTTCACTGGGTTGCACAGCACAGCAGTTCTTTGGAACACCATTTCCCAAAGAAGCACTTATTTGCAATAACTAAAGTCTTGGGCCACTCTGCAAGGACATTTAATGTGCCACGCCTTCTAAGAAGAGTCCTCTGCTTTCTGTTCGTAGGTCCAAACCACCATCACATTACACTGTTCTCCGGAAAAGGCTTGGAGGATTCTAGCTCAGGATATTAGAAAGCCTTGTCTACTGCCATCATTGCAGGGTACATAGGGGTATCTGGATCCAAAGGCAAAGGTGTGCAAGGACAGGAAGGAAAGGAGAAAGTCTGGACGGGAGGATTCCAGGATGGGGGTGGGGAGAGCCAGGCCACACCACAGGTGGAACCTGGTGCCCCAGTGAAGACCTGGAACCCTGCTCAGTATGGGCGGCTCCTGTCGCTCTCTTCACTTCTGAAGGCCCTTTGCTTCTCCAACTGCTTCTCACCAGGGCACTAAGGAAGCAAAGTCTCCCAGATCCCCCCTGGCTGCCGTTCCTAAAGCACTCCAAAGACTTTCTCGGGTTTTTAGAACGTAGGTACAGTAGGATTTATGAAATAAAAGCATCCTCGATGCAATGAAGTAAGAAAGACACTCCCCTCTTTTATCAAGAAAGGCCTAAGAAATGGCAGCAGCATCTACAGTTTGGAGGGCACCCTACGGCTTCCTGCAGAGCTCCCCAGCACTGAGGGCTGCTGATGAGGCGGGTCTACATACGGCCACCCAGCTGAGGGCACCATTTCCAGGTGTGCTGGCTGCTCCCGAGGGGCCATCCCCTGTCAGAGTCACACATCTTGGGCTGCCTACACCTGTGACCTTCAGAAGACAACGCGGTGTTCCTGGCTATGCTTTTGGCACAGTTCTGACTGGTTTTCTGAGGCTTCTGCGGCCAACTCTGCCTCATGCTTCCTCGGGTCAAGGTCATCTCTTCCAGACATCGTCAGCCACAAGGGCACCCCGCAAAGCAAGGCGGACATAATGGAGTATAAAAGAGAACCTGCTGAAGGACTAAGTGGCATATATCAAAACAACACTATTCGATAATGGGAACGACAAGAGCAGATAGCATTGACTAGCCATTTACTACGGCAGGCACCACACTTTGGCAACTGCATAATACCTGAGGTGAAGCTAAATTGACTTCGCCCTTGTACTGTACTCTCTTGGGAACTGTTTGATTTTTAGCGGACTTCTAGACTACAGAGACGCTTGGCACCCACTTCGCTAAACACATAAACAGTGAGTGCTAACACTCCGCACTTCTACAGTGGATGCAGAAGGCTTTAAAAGGGAAACTGTGTGCCCACGGGGACCAGCTAAAGGGCGCAGGGTACCATCACTTGTAGTCTCCACCCCTGACTCGCCCTCTCTCTAAGAATAAGGCGCAGCGTGGAGATGGGCCCACAGAGGCAGCTGAGCCCAGGAGACCAAGGCAACAGATTTCGCCATCACAGAGGACCGGGCTCCCCTCTTCCTGGTCTGTGGCCTTTCCCATGCCAGACGCCAGCAAACCCTCCCACCTCCAAAGCATGGACTGAGCACTGGCTGGTAGGACACGAGGAGGCTGGTTTGGAGAGTTCTGATCCCAGTGACATCTAATTTAGGCTCTTCCTTTCCTGCCCTGGAGGGTTTTAAACTATTTAGAAGAAAATCTAAGTGGGATATATATTTCAGAATTTTTTTCAGAAGACAGCACATGAAGTACCTATGTTCCAGATGAACAAAAGCTTAATGAACGAAGTGCCTGAGGACTCCAAACGCAGTTAAGGGAGACTGCTGGGCCTGGACTACCTGGCCCTGATGTGAAATCTTTTTGTTTCCCTTTCCCATATTACAACTGAGAACTTTAAACTCATTTTAACTGCAAGCCATGCCTTATTCCAAACAAAATCTCCTTTTCCCAGGCTTTAAGCATGACAATTACGTTGAGTGGAACAGATCCTTTCCTCCTGCCAGCTCCGGACAGAAATCAGAGCAGCAGAGATGGTGGATGCAACATCCATTTTATTTTTTTTCTGCCCCCAATGACTGACGGCGAAAGATGAGGCACAGAGCAAACAAAGCCATTCGGGTGGACACACGGGGCCCAAGGCAGAGACTGAAGGTCAGCCAAACAGACATCGGTTGTCTTGGGTCTCTTTTATCATTATTTGTGAGGGAGTAAAAACACTTTCTGAGCAGCTTATTAGTTATTATTATTTTCTGTCTTATGTTCTTTGCTTCAACCCAGAAGTAATTGTTCCAAAGAAGAGCTGGGATATGCCAAGAGCAACCCCCTGTCTCCTCCCAGCACCTTCCTCCCTGTGGGGTTTAGGGCTGGCGTCTACGAAGCTTTCTGGGAGTTCACGTACTTTCTCCTTTCTTTTCAGAATCTGACAAATGTTGCAATAATCGTTTGAGGATGGGACATACTCTGTGTGAGGGAAGCTCTCAGTCTTACGGACAGACATTGCATTTCTGCAATGCTCAGCTCAGGGTGAGTGTGCCTAATGCCTGAGCATCCAGCCTGAAGGTGTGTAAGTCTGGGGACACCTGGAAATGTTTCTAAAGGAGAATCCTGCTGCCCCTGTGCAAAGAAACGGCCCAGAAAACCACCTGGGGCCTTCTGCTTGTGTTCTGTGTGCATGGGTGTGCCTTCACTTAACCCCCTCTAATCTGATGACTGAGGCTGCTCCGTCCTTGGGGGAGGAGACGAACAAGAATGAAACAAAGAATTAAGCAGCTGTCTCACTGAGGGAGCCTGACAGAAGCTCTTTAGAAAAACAAACATGTGTGCACCATATTTGGGGGGAGGGGGAGAAGCTATGAGACTTTGACAGGTACATTCTCAGAAGACGAGACTGTGTCACTGAAGTCCATATGGCGTCTAGCCGACAGCACAGGTCAACATCCATTTCATCATCATGTCGAGATGTGATTTCTGCTTGCCTGCATGTTAACCATGAACTTCCAAGAGGAAATAATAGCTGTTTTCCTTTGCTTAGCTTTTTTTTTTTTTTTTGAAAGGGGGCAGTGAGGGGTGAATGAAAGCAAAAAAATAAAGAAAAAAGCGGTGTTTTTTTTTTTTAAATACAAGAGCCCTGGAAACAGTGGCTAACTAGGAAAAGTGTGCCTTTCTTCTCTCACGGGTCACCCGCGGAAACAACAGAGGGGATTCAGCTCCAGATATTTTCCTTGCAGCCTTGAAAGCAGGAGTTGCGGTAGGTCAACCGGAAAACAAGCGCTTGCTGCAGAGGAGCCCTTTACCCATCTTAGCAGGGACAGCTCTGCCCGAGACGTCCCAGACCCGTCCCCGGCCCGCAGGGCTGTGCCAGGCTGCATGCCTGACCACGAGGCCTCAGTGTAAACCAATTGTGTGGCCACACAAAGCAGGGCTTGTTTGCAAAAGAGGAGCGTCTGTCGAGATTGGAGTCAGCTTATTCTCTCCTCACCTTCTTGGGGCCAGGGGCAGGCCTGGGGCGGGGAAGCTGCTAAAAGCATCAACACAGGATGTGAGAGCACAGCTGGGATGACAAAGCCCAGTGATTTTTCAAGGTCTCTGGAAACGCACCCAGACATGAAAGACAAGTCGGCCGCTGCTGGGCCTGCTTTCCTGGGCCCCCACACCTCTGCACTGCCTCATGGCAGTGCCTCAGTGGCCATCAGAGGGAAGGGCCTCCCTTCTCAGGAAAGCACTCTTAAACACACCCTCAAGTGAGAAGGACAGCTTCTCCCTTTGTCTTCTCATGTTCGTCTCTAGACTGTTTTCCCGGAGGTCCTGGCACAGGCTACCGTGCAGAGGCAGGAAGGTTTCCCCAGTGCAGAGGATTCTGCTTGCTCATGGGGAAGTGGTAACAAAGAGTGGAAATAAATCCCTCTTACCTTCCTGGTTACAGCTGGATCCAGATAGCCTTTGAGCTTTTGAATGTATGTGTGGGGAGGATTCTTCACCTGGAACCGTTCCTGCAGGAAGCACAAAAATAAAGTAAAAATATCACATGTATAAAGGCATGACAACCAGCCACGTTCAAACAGATTCATACGCTGATCCGAGGCTGAAAGGCACCCACAGAACGGACGTGGCCCTGCAAATCATCACCATATTCTAATGATGTTATCCTCTCTGCAAAGGAGAAAACTGAAGCTCAGAGCAATCTGGCCCTTCCCGAAGGGAACACAGCTGTCAGTGGTACAAATGGATCTGAAGCCACATACCCTCCTCTAGTGTCTCCTGCTTTCTCTCCAGAGCTCTGCAGCCCTCATTCCAGGAATAATGTTCTGCCCATGTAGAACTGTAACCATGTCCTCTTCTAGCAGGTCCTCAGTCTACTGCATATTCTTTTGAAATTTTTAACGTTAGCAAATCTTTTTTGAATATTAATTCTTTTGGGGGGAAAAACAACAAAAATTTGACTCAAACTTGATAAAATTTCTGTTTCAAAAATGAGTAAAGAGTCTATTGCTAAGAGGCTAGAGTGAGCATGCATTTGTGTGTATGTATCCCCAAGCGTGTGATCCCTAATAGGCTCCCAAGGCAGCCCAAACTAGAAGACCCAAAAATAGTTTAGGCAAAGCCACCATCATTGAAATAAGCATATTTTATATACACACTATTTGAATATAGAACTGACGTGGAGCCCTGGAATCTGCATTCCAACAAGTTTTATGCTGATGCTGTGGATGGAGGGACTACACTCTGAGGAATGTTATAGTAAATCAACTATATCGCAACAAAGCTGTTAACATAAAAAGACCAGCATACTGTTCCTAATTATTCCCCCAAATGCCCTGCGTATTGGATTTTATAGACTATAAAGTCCAAAGCAGCATAATAAACAGTAGTAATAAACTGGGTAGAACCCAAATGTCCACAGACTATAAAGTGGATGAATAAATACTTATACTATGTTCATTCAACCGACTATCACAATGAAAATGAATAAACTACACAGCATGCACTGCATGTTCCTACATAGATGGTCCTATAAAGCTGATGCTAACACAAAAAGAACACGTGATTTCATTTACTACAGATTTACACGAAACAGGCAAAATTAAATAATCTTTAGAGGTTTATGTCTGGGGGGGCGGGGAGGGAGGGAGGACTAGCTGGAGAACTGAGGTGGGGGAAGGGAAATATGAGTATTCCTTGAGAGGTTAGCAATGTTCTATTTCCTGACCCAAGTAGTACATGGGTGCTGGCTTCATCCTACTTGTTATACTGTTTTTGGGTTTCACAACCTTTTCTGTACATATGCTATACTTGACACACACACACACACAAAAAAAGTTTAAATAGTGTATCAGCTCTAGATAGAAAAACACAAAGATTCATCATGAAAGCAGGACAATCCTTACCAGGTTCTACCCTACCTACACCCCAAAAGATGTTTTTCCTAGTAATTATTTTAAACCTGATTATTGCTTACACCTCAATGGAATGTTTTAGTATTTCCAACACTGACACCAGCCAGCATGTTTAAGCATTTGTGTAACCCATGTGAATTCTATTTCTCCAACACAGGGAACCACAATACTCTTCCCGGTCCACTAAAGTCTTGCTTGCTTAAGATTCAGAAATGCTAAAGAATATCTTACTATTACCAAAAAGATAACCTTACCAGCAAAAGTATATATTTTTTATTATGCTTTAAAATAGAAGGAAGTAACTGATAGTGAGACATCTATCAATATTTCCCTTTATTTAAAAAAGGACCAGGGTAATGTTATAGTATATCAACTATATCGCAACAAAGCTATTAACATAAAAAGACCAGCATCCTGTTCCCAATTATTCCCCCAATTTTCTACCAGGAAAAACATCTCAAGTGCCATCATGGGTCTGTGTAGTCCTTTTTATTAATTTAAAACACCATCACTTAGGTAAGGAATCAGAGGGAATCCAGCAGCCCTGGGTTTCAGCAGCAGCCCACTGAAGGCTAAATAATCACAAAAAACTCTGCTCTGAAAAGTGGACTGACAGCTACCTAGTTACTACTTCCAGCCTTGTGTGTAACCCAGCTGATGCCAGAGATATAGTAGGATATAATAAAACTTATGCTTTTTAACAATCCAATCATTCAAGTTGTTACAAATCCTATGACAATGCAAACCTGTGCTTGCTTCTGCTATAGCAACCAATTACTTCCAAATACAAGGGCCCTAACATAACCTCAAGGAATTCTAACTCTGGCTAATGCAGTATCTGCTTGAGGACTTGAAATATGAATCTGTGGACAGCTGCTGACAGATTTCTAACTTATGTTCTTTTAGGCAAAGTCTCCATACCAGAAGAGCCATATGTATTCCTTTAAAAGTAAAATCTGGTTGCCCTGGCCAAGTGGCTCAGCCGGTTGGAGCATCATCCCATACGCCAAAAGGTTGTGGGTTTGATTCCTGGTCAAGGCACACGCCCAGGTTTCGGGTTCGATTCCCCATAGGGCATGTATGGAAGACAACCAATGGATGGTTCTCTTTCATATATATCTCTCTCTCTCTCTCTCTCCATATACTCAGGTGAGGATTAAAAATAAATAAATAAATAAGGTTGAGTAGCACATAAAACATTGGCATTCACGCAGTTAGTGAATCCTATTTTTGATAGTCAATAAGGGCAGCTTTCCCCACTTCCTGTTTAAGATTGGGGTGATCCAGAAAGGCTTTCTCAAATCCAGGAGTGAGCAAAAGTAGGTTTACAGCTGTGAGTAGGTGAAACAGTTTACTCTTGTATTATTACTTATTATTGTATTTATTGGTATTTTAACCATAAACCTACTTTTGCCCAACCCTGTATATACTTTTATTGGTCCTGCGAATAATTCCTTATAATGATTCCCCTGAAATTATGGACAAGGTCTAAATTTAATACACTCATACTTTTTTCAACTGTGTTTATTAGCATTTGCTGTTGTGTTTTAGGCACATTTTTCACTTGTTTGAGAAACTTATTAATTTATTTCCAAGAAACATAAAATAAAGAAGCCTGATGTCTCAAAACACAGTAGGTCTATATCACAGCTACTTCTCGAAAACTCAGCCTGCATCCAGGTTTCCAGTAAAACTGTATGGCAGAGGAATACAAAGTCCCAATCATTTTCCTGAAACTTAAGGTTGTTTCTATTCTCTCAAAAGGAACTACAGTTTGAGTTATAAATCCAGCATCTGTCCCACCAAATCTTTTCCATCTCTTCAATGTGGCCATTTGAACAAAAGTTAAATTGGGGGAGGAGGGGGGAATACACTGGAGAATGTCAGCACGTTGCCAAAACACATTTTTTACTTGGAAGGACTTTGTATAGATTAGTGACATCATATTTATTTAAATTAATGTTTTTTCTCTAAATATTAGATTTCTCTTAATTTTAGATTTTGAATTAAAACTCCAAATTGCCTTGGATGACAGTTTTCCATCATACTTCCAAATGTTTCATCACCCACGTGCTATTTCAATAACTATTTACCTACTTGTTCAACATCATTGATATGGGTAGCTTAATTAAATTAAGTCCTCAACCTGAGTTACATTATATAGAAATATTATTCTTAGGGATAAAGAATTTATTTA
Source organism: Murina feae (assembly GCA_004026665.1). NCBI lineage: Eukaryota > Metazoa > Chordata > Mammalia > Chiroptera > Vespertilionidae > Murina > Murina feae. The sequence goes on along the minus strand of PVJC01028777.1, from coordinate 6,777 downwards.
ATTATGATGATTTGTTAATATGGATTTTTTAGCATCTGAAAGAGCTTTAAAATACAAGTTTCTAATTTTAGGTGGATACCCAGAAGAGGGGTTGTTGGGTCATATGGTAACTCTATTCATAATTTTTTGAGGAGCCTTCATACTGTTTTCCATAGTGGCTGTACCAGTTTACATCCCTACCAGCACTGAATGAGGGTTCCTTTTTCTCCATAACCTCTCCAACACTTGCTATTGTCTTGTTGATAATACCCATTCTAACAGGTGTGGGGTGGTATCTCACTGGAGTTTTGATTTGCATTTCCCTAATAGCTAGGGAAGTTTAGCATCTTTTCATGTATCTGTTAGCCATTTGTATGTCTCCTTTGCAAAGATATATGCACCCTTATGTTCACTGCAGCACTATTCATGGTAGCGAAGACATGGAAGCAACCAAAGTGTCCTTCACTAGCAGACTGTATAAAGAAGATGTGGTACATATATACAATGGAATACTACCAGCCACAAGAAAAGATTAAATACTGCCATTTGTGACAACATGGGTGATCTTGAGAATATCATGCTAAGCAAAATGCCATGTAGAAAAAGTTATGAACCTTATTATTTCACTCATATGTGAGATATAAACTGAAAGCTACAAATGAACAAACAGGAAAAACAAACAAAAACTCATAGACACAGACAATAGTATGGTGGTCACCGATGGAAGGGTGGGTAGTAAAGAATAAAGGGGGTCAAGTATATAGTGACAAAAGATGTAACTTTGGATGGAGGACAGATGCTGCAATACACAGAGTATATATCATAGAATTGTATAATCAAAACCTATATAATCTTATTAACCATGTCAGCCCAATAAATATAATTTAAAATTTATCAAAATTAAAAAATAAAATACAAATTTCTTTCAAAATGTCTAATCAATACAGCATCACCACTATCCTGACCTCTTGCCACTAATCTCCATGTGTAATCAAACTTTATTCAAGAAATGTTCCTGAATAAGAAATAAAAATTGCTCTGGAGTTTTTAATCATTCTGCATAAACACTCACAAAAAAGAGCCCAAAGACATTTGTAAACATTTAGGCACTCTAGACCACAGATTGCACTGGGAGGAGCTTAGAAGGAGAGAGAGGACAACAGCAAGCCTTAAAATTGGAACTTTATTAAGTTTCTGTGTTGTTTGCAAACATTTTACTTCGAGTGTTAGAAATTCAATTCCTCTGGTAATATTCAGAAAATGTCTTCTGTTAACCGTGACTTCACTTATGCACTCCCAGGGACACAATTACCTTTCCATCTGGGACAGCACTTCTGTTTCTCAAAGGTTAACTTATATCTATATATATAAAAGCCTAGGCAACCAGAATGACCGGTTGCTATGATGTGCAATGACCACCAGGGGCAGATGATCAATGCAAGAGCTACCCCCTGGTGGTCAGTGCGCTCCCACAGGCAACCTCCCCCAGCTGGCCAACCTCCCAAGGTCCCTTTCCCCAGCCAGCAGGCCCCAGGGCTGAGGCAGGAAACTGGGAGTGGGTGGCAGCAGATTCAGCCCCTTTCCCAGGGGATCTGAGGGCTGGCTCCCTCCTTGGAGCTGGTGGCCAGCTCTTCCATGCGCCATCCCTTGCGCCTATCAGCCCAACGCCTGCCCGTGATGGCAGCATGGTGGTGAGGAGAGGAGGAGAGGAGGCGGGGAACCAAGCATTGGCGGGGCGCTGATGATGCCAGCGTCAGCATCCGGCATCTGTTCCTTCCACACCTGGCCTGGCGACTGTCACTTCCTCTCCGGCCCAGCCCTGATCGGCCTGGCCCCAATTGGCCCTGATCACTGGCCAGGCCTAGGGACCCCACCCGTGCACAAATTTCATGCACCGGGCTTCTAGTCCTTTAACAATACATGTAACTATATTCTTCAGACCTCTTAGCTCGCTCAAGCCTCCCAAGTGTCAAGTGAAGATTAACCCCACTGTACGGATGACGGAACCAAGGCTCAGAAATTAAATGCCTTCAATGAGACACACAGCAAGGATTTAAACTCAGGTTTTCTGAGTCTCTGATCCTTGCTCTTTTCACCACACTGAAATAAGTGTGCTCATCTTGCTTGTGACACCGTTTTTAAAAGGGCAGAAACGTGTTTTCTTCTTTGAGTCCCCTCATGTAGACAAATACTTGGCACACATTTAGTCTTTAATAATGTTCAAAGAATTAAACTTCTTTTAAATGTCATAGACAAGTCACCTCTCTCATAAATTAAGGGTAAGTTTTTAAAGTTTAAAAGTAAGCAAAGAGATCGTAAACACTGTACGGAGCATACAGCCAGCGGGTCCTGTGCTAGAAGCCAGCCAAACTCATGTCAGAGCTAAAGAACATCTGCTGATAAGCCTGTGTTGTATCTCCAATGGCTTTGCAACTGCCCAGTGCCTCTCACTATTATGCATTTCTCATTAACTCAATCTGCTAAGGCTTGTGTGGGGTGGGCTGCCCCTGCCCGCCGCCCGCCGCCCGCCGCCCCCCTCCTCCTGCCAGCCATGGGGAAGGTTAGGCCGCCTAAACACAGGCATGGCCTGCAGATACGGAAAAGACAAAGCACTGGCTGGACTCCATTTAATGACTAAAGTTCAAGTCTACCAGGACCCGAAAGGAAAAGCCAGGCCACTCTTTTTTTGTTTGTTTAAAGGGGATTTTTATAAGAGTTTATTTGAGGAGGGCAGGAGAAACACAAAAACAAAAATGCAGGCCATTCTGTTGTTGTTTTTTTAAATAAATACATTTTTGTTGATTTTAGAGAGGAAGAAGGAGAAAAAGAAACATCGATGGGCTGCCTCCTGCACGCCCCCTATTGGGGATCAAAGCCTGAAACATAGGCATGTGCCTAGACTGGGAACTGAACCAGTCAACCTATGGGTACAGCGTACCCAGCCCAACAACTAAGCCACACCAGCCAGGACCCCAGAAGGGGCTGTGACAGGAGTATACTAAGCTAATTCGGCAAGTCCCAATAAGGAAAATTAATCAACGGCAATGCCACAACATGGCCTTTTCTATTAGACACAGACTGGCAGTTCTTTCCAACCAGCTGAACCGTGTCTTTGGGGCCTCCCTCCCTCCACGCCCCCCTTTCTCCACCTAAATCTAATAAAAGGTGTCACTGAAAGCCTTTCTGCATATAGAATTGGGACTAGACACTCCACTCACCTAACAAAACATTTCTAATCCTTTACATTTTCTCTACCCATGTGAATAATTATAGGAGAAATTACTTAATTGAGGTTAACTTGATGTTAGCTGGACTTACACCAAACATATTCCAAGCATTTCTGTTCTATAAATTATATTTGGATAAGTGGCATCAAAATCAAACAGAATTTCTCCTAAATTTATCTTAGACCTTAATAATCTTAGGTTTAAGGAAGAAACTATAGCGAGACACCTGAAAATAAGGAAGTCTCTGGAAAATGGCTGGCTTGTGGGGGACACACTCACTGTGGAGCTTCTCTCCCAGTCTGAGATGGCCACAGGGTCACTGGCTCTATTTCAGAACTGCTTCAACACCCTTAGGGATAAATTAGATGACACCATTGTTATGCCATTATTATTTTGTTATTTTGATCCTGTAATAGTTCACCTTAGCTGGTGAAAATTCAAAGGGTTTGAATAAGTTCACTACACTTGAGTGATTTTTCCTCCTAGAAGTTGAAAGTGGTTGGGCTTCCTTTTCCAGGGCTGAGTAAATGGGCCATAATTACAACCAGTATCACTGCCATTAGTGAGTTCTACTTCACAGGCTACAGCTTGGTTCTGAAAGCTCTCCAGAGCTATGTTAACTGGAATCATCCATGTTCTCAAGTTTACCCTCTAAAATGGGAAATGATGACCTGAGTACCAGGGAGAAGAAAAGACAACGGGGCATAATATTGCATACAGACAGAAATGATTTATACAGAATAGCAGAGGCCAAGAATAGTGCGCTGGGCAGAGGTGCCAAGACCAGAATCAGGGCTCCTAAGCAGGAGGGCCTCAGGGAAGCCATGACATCTCAGCCCTCATAAAACTAACAATTTCCACAAATAGAAAAAATTTCACACAAACAGATCTAGACATGACCCCCGCCCCACCTCAAGAAATGGAGAGAACCAAAGTCCCAAGGGAATGCATATTCCATGCCCTCTTCCCTCAAAACACTCTGACACCTCAAAGAGGCCACCAGAATGCCCCACCTAGGGAAAGTATGAGGACAATTTAGAGGAAATGGGAAAAAAGTAATAAGACTCTACCTACTTATGACAATAGACAGCAAGGAAAGCAAGTTGAGATGGGATTCTCATTTTGTCTAACAACTACCAGAGGCAGCTAGTGCCAGCTGTGATCCTATTTAGAAGGGTCCCTGTGGTTATTATTGGATGAAACATTTTGCTAAATAAGTCCCTGTCCCTGAGCATCTTAAATCTTGCATCACATTTAAGTCTCCTATTCCTAAGGCACCCACGTGAAAAATACCAAGGTAAAAAAAAAATGTTTGTCTTTTTATTCTTATACTCATCCAGAACACATTATGCAAGACACTATAAAAAGCACAAAATGAAACAAATTCAGCTCCAAAACATTAAATCTCATCTCTGAGGTATAGCAGACATTGTTGTAGCACAACGTAGAATATGATCAGAACCATATGCGATCCTCGGGAAGTTCAAAGGAAGGTAAGGCTCTTTCCAACTGAGATGATCAAAGAAACATCCCTGGAGAAAGTAGCTTTGGACTTAAGTTCTGAAGGACAGGCAGCATATAGATATGCTGGGACAGTGTGAGAGGCAGGAGACAGAAGAGTTTTCCAGATGGGGGCACAGGGAACAAAAGTAGAAAAGCCTGAGGCATGTGCTAGGAACTTCAAGGGGGCCAGCTGCGTCCCAGTAATAAAGTTTATGAAAGTTAATGGCACCAAGGATCTAAACGGTAACTGGGAAAGGACACTGGCTGATGTCAAATAATAGGCTAATGCGTAGGACAGGGAGTCACTAAGGAGTTTTGAATAGTGAAAGAGCATATGGGTAATACTGTATCCCTCTTCTTTCTTCATTCCCAACTTTACAAGTTGGCCATTTCTGCACTAGACTAGACTTGAAAAGTCAGCATGTCAGATCCATTCCTCAGCCATAGTTTCTTGGAGCGCCTCGAAGCATTCTTCACCTCTGAATATGAAATCATTTTCCTAGTCCGAGAAGAGAGGACAACTTTCCAAGTGTTCCATTACAGCTCGCAGACTGAAAATAACTTTTGATGAGAGTTTTCCAAATAATTGCCTGTATTTAGACTAGCAAAAGTTTCTTCTAGTTCAACAGGTCTTTCCTAATCATAACATCTGATAATTCACTCTTTAATATCTGATATGAATTGGACTTCTTTAATCCTATCGATAGCTCATCATTCTCCCAACTTAAAAAGCATTTTAATTGAATTTGCTGCATTTGTATGAAGGAGGTCATACTAATGAAGCCTGTCTGTTATCTTATGTTGTCCTAAGGAAAGGCAGAACTGTAACTATTTGACATGGAGCAGTGTTTAGTGAGTACAGTTGTTATTGTTAATGAGGACCGAAGTGCTATAGCAGGGGTCCTCAAACTACGGCCCGCGGGCCACATGCGGCCCACTGAGGACATTTATCTGGCCCGCCGGGTGTTTTTGCCACCTTGTTTTTTTATTTCAAAATAAGATATGTGCAGTGTGCATAGGAATTTGTTCACAGTTGTGTGTTTTTTTAAACTATAGTCCAGCCTTCCAACAGTCTGAGGGACAGTGAACTGGCCCCCTGTTTAAAAAGTTTGAGGACCCCTGGAGAGTGATGGAAGGTCAGATTTATACTAGAAAAGCCTTCTGATAATCTTCAAATCTATTTTCTGTCTTCAAAAGCTAAACCTTTACCATCATTTAGACTGGCATTTCTTAAAATACTCATGCAACTGAGAATGCTTGCTAAATGGCAAAAATTCTCCTGACCCAAGTCATCAAGTACTCGAGTCTGCATTTTCTTAAATTCCCCAAGCAGGTCATCTGTCCATTAAAGCTTTTGATTATACTTCCTACTGTGGACACGTAAATTCCTCTCTTTACTCAGTTTACAGAGAGAACATGCATATCCCCTCATAAGCAAAGACTTAACAAGATTTTCAGTTACATTTAAAGATATAGACTTACATTATAAAATCACAGTTACAGTCTATGCTTTCAGGAAAATTGTGTAAAATCTCTGGGGAGTACTTGTAAAAATGCAAGGGGTATAAACACACATCATTGTTTTTTCACATGAAAAATGGGAATATGAAACACTTCCTCCCATTTTTATTACAATGCCAGAAATCTTACTTCAGGATGCCTCCCAAACAAGAATAACACACTTCGAAAGATCTTTAAAGTCTCCTCAGCTAACCAAGCATCTTACAAACAGAATATGGAGGAGGAAAAGAAAAATAAGCAAGTTCTGATCCTGATCAAGGCAGAAACAAACACAAAGACAGAATAAGCCTTAGATTTCTTGCAGAAACCATTAGATAATTCAAGATTTAGATAAGAGCTATAATATTTTTCAATCACTGTAGAATTTCAAAGAATGACAAGCTCTTATTTTGATTGTTTTTCTGACAATTACACTAACTAGTCTCTGAAACTTCATTTGCCCCAATTCTAACAACATGCAAATACATGGGTATAATTTTCAGAATTTCCATAGATGCTTGCTTGAACTCAATGAACGCTAATATTTGTGAAGAGCATAATGTAGCAT
>PVJC01028776.1:0-22333 GCA_004026665.1 Murina feae | reverse complement strand
GCAGTCTCCTCATCGGCAGCTGCATCTTCTAGGAGCTAGTTAGAAATGCACATTCCTGGATCCTGCCCCCAAATCCCAAATCAGAATCCCTGGGGATCATTAAAGTTGACGAAGCATTAATTAAACTCATTGCTGTTCTTAATAAACACGAACTCCTTACCTAACCGTGTCCACAGGCTTTCCAAACTGCAGGTCCAACAACAACAACAGTAACATATTTTTCTAAAATGTTATTTGGACAAAGAACCCTTAATTCTGTACTTTACAGAGAGTGATACCAACATAGCAGAGCTTATTAACAACTAATGGTTACTTTCAGTAAAGATAGCTCATTTACTGGAAGCTGCTAAAGCAGTTAACCAGACTGATGTGTCTTGGAGCTGAAAGTATTTTCTCTATAACCTGCTGGAAAGATCCTTCTATCATATTTCTCCAGTGAGGATGCTGAAATTGGTGTGAATTCAATGAAAGCTGAGATGCAGGTGGAAATTCAGAGATAGTTTTGTCATCTTGAAAGCCAATTACCTGCTCCAATGCCATATTTCCACATCCAAGGTTTGAGGACAAATTTATCTCCCGTTGATCATGTGAAGCATTATAAGTGCTGCACGCATATTAGAAATACAAAGCCAGAGCAAGAAAAACAATCTTAACACTGCTCCTGAAAATATTCAGAAATGATCTTTAAGCCATGCACACAGCTCGGTTGGTGAGCCTGCTTCAGTGAAATTGCTCTGTCATCATCCACCTAACTTTTCACTCCAGGAGGTACATTTTCACTGTGGCCCATTACTATTAGGCAGGGAATGTAATAAATTGGGGGCAACATTACCAAGAGCAGAATTCCATGCTGGCAGTGCTAGCCAAAATCATTGGGCGCCTGCTCTGAATGCATTGAAAAGTGAACGTCCATTTGCTGCACGATTGCAAATGCGCGGGGCCATGGTTGAAAGGGCAGTCCAGCCACTGCCTTGGCTCAGATGTTGCTGTAGGCTACAGTAAAATGTCACATTTAAGAAGTGAGCACTATAACTTTTTATAGTAAAGTAATACTTTAAAATAAAATTTTATGTACACAAGTTCATTCCAGGGTAGAATAAATATTTGACTCTGGCCTTGGCTTGGGCCATTGGGCATGCGGTTAAAATGTGTATTTTGTGCACCCCTGGTTTACAATGGACCAAACTTAAAATTAACATTAGATACCCAGGTTCTCAAAACAATTCCTTGGCCTCCCCCTTACCCCCTGCTACAATTTCCCATCAGCTTGTGTCCTTGTTCAGCTCTTCCTGTCTTCTTCCCCGTCTCCGCTTTGTCCCTCCCAAAAGTCAAACATTTTTTCCCCATTTGCTTAGGGAAGCAATTCAGCTCTTCCTGCTCTATCTCCAAAATTAAGAAGGACCTTTCTTCACACAGCTAAGTCCTATAGTCAGTACTGAAACCTGGAACAACACCTTCCCCAGACTCTTACAGATAAAAAAATGGATATAACATCCATAACTTACATGCAAAAATAAAAGATACTAAATGTTAAAGTAAATAAACATTTCCAGTGGGTAGAAATAAGGGGTACATGCAAACCCTCTATATTATCTTCATAATTTTTGCCCAGTGGAATTATAATCCCCTCTCCCACGTTGGCAGTTGGACATTGTCAGGTTCCAATTCATAGCTTCCTGGCTCCAAAGTATGTGCTGTTTTCACTATAACCTATTGATTGCCAACACATGCCCCAACCAGGGATCGAACCTGCAGCCCAGTTATGTGTCCTGACTTGGAATTGAACCAGCAACCTTTTGATGCACAGGACGATGCTCAACCACTTGAGCCACTCCAGCTAGGCACAACAGATTTTTAAAAAATGCTTTTTTATTGATTTCAGAGAGGAAGGGAGAGGGAGAGCTAGAAATATCAATGATGAGAGAGAATCATTGATTGGTTGCCTCCTGCACGCACCCAACTGGGGGCCAACCTTGCAACCCAGGCATGTGCCCTGACCTGGAATTGAACCATGACCTCCTGGTTCATAGGTTGACGCACAACCACCAAGCCACACTTGGCTGTGTGCACAGCAGCTTTTTGATGTCAGTCAGATTTGCCCTCTGAATTACGTTTATTGAATAATGTTCTTGATTTGTACTAGAGGCAGGGTTAGAAATGAAGTGGCCTTGGGAAGCAGTCTCAATATTAAGTTGAAATATATGATGGTCACAACTGGTTGAATGTTGACAATTTCACATGGTTCGACCTGATGTATGCTGTGTGAGAAACATGCACAAAAACAGTGCTCTAATCCAGTTCATGCTTTGAATCAGTTAGAGCTTTGGTTGTTTCCCAGAGCTGCTATAGTTATTGGCTTTGGGGGAGAACTTTCACTGAGCTGTTGGAGGTACTGTTTCAATTTTTTGTTTCAATTTTTATTGGAATTACTGGGAGACTTGTCTGTCAGCTGTTTTCTGTGCCAAGCTTTTTCTCCTCTATCTGCTTCTTTGTGTTTAAAGTTAGCCATTTAGAACTTGGGTACCCAGCTACACAGAATGTGCCCAAGCCTTTGAATAGCAAGTAAATCAACCAGTAAAGAGAATTCTAACTTCAATTTGTAGACTTTAACATTTGTATCCAGATTTATCCCAGAGCCCTAGAGTAAAGAAGGTACAGTATATTTTAAGGTTATTTCCTGACAAGAGCTCCTAAAGATGGCGGACATAGAGAAATGCTAACTGTCCCTTGTTCAACAGCCTTGAAAATAAATATTAGCTATATGTTGGTGTAATGGATTTGGAATAAGAAACTTCTTTGTTGATAAAAAAAAAGACTAAAGATAATATATACTAAAATAATTTGAATTTTACAGTTAATACCCTGCTAATATTTTTAGTTTAGCACCATCTGTTTATCTGAAATTGAATTTCTGGCAAATAGTCATGCCAGGAGATGCTGTTTTTATTTATATGTGCAGCTGAAGAAAAGAATAGTAAAATCTGTTTGAGTTGAGGAAATATGTTTATAAAATGTTTTTTTAAAAATCTGAGCTGGCTGAGAAAATGACTTTTTAATCTAGTGGCAGCTGATTTCATTTGGCTCGTGTTCAGTCTAAATAGTTTATGTTGGAGACAGATCATTTGTTTTATATTTGGATGCAGAATAACAAACAGAGTCTTTTGAGCTATGGGGAGGATCAGGAGATTACAAACATCTTATTCTTCCCATTAGCCTACCTTTCTAATTATTTCTTGTTTGTTTTCTCACCAACACAAGTGGCATGCAATAGGTCTGTAAATTAAAAGCCCAAGTGGCAAATTGTATGCTACCCAGTTGCCCTCTTATTTTTATTCAGCTGTGAGAAAGTCACAGCCTACATATTAATTGGCATTTGTTTACAGGACAGGGAAATGGTGACTTTTGAAAATATGACTCAGTGGAAATGCTTCTTGTCACACTGGCTTACAAATAGAATCACTGCTCCCCCTTTGAGTACTCTGAGTGATTCCCCTGGGAGCCTGATTCTTCCCAACAGAGTGTTAATTAAAGCCAGCCACCTCTTGGCATCTCGCTGTGTTCCAGCTACACTTCAATATCCTCCAGCCACCTCTTCAATCAACAACATGTGTTAGATGTCTACTTTTAGTGAGAGGCACTGCAGCTACTACCCTGATTTCAAAGGCAGTGATAAGGACAGGGGTTTTACTGCATTGCTTCCAAGTCAGGACACCTAAACCTACATTAGAAACCATTCATATCTGTCACTGATTTGGAATAATTGAAACTTCCCGTGTAAGATGTGGATTTCATAGAAAAAAAGAGATCTGGCCTTTTTGTCTTTGTACCCAAACACGTACTGCACAGGTCTTATTGTGTTTCTCCAATAAACCCACTTTTCTTACTGGGCAGTATGAAATTACCATGTTATGTGCCGGCTCCTCTTAATATTGTGAAAATAATGCATTATTTTGAATGTAGAGGCTGGCTTTCAGTGATGAACTTCTTACTCATAAAGTGCAATATATTCTAAAAGAAAATTGATGTATTAGTTGGCTCTGCTACCATAATAAAACATCACAGACTGGTGGCTTAAATAACAGAAATTTATTTCTCACAGTTCTGGAGGCTAAGAAGTCTAAGACTGAGGTGCTAGCTGATTCAGATCCTGGTAAATGCTCTTTTCCTGGCTTTGAGATGGTAGCTTTCTTACTGTGCTATCACAGGGCAGAGAAAAAAAGGAGGGAGGGAGGGAGGGAGGGAGGGAGGGAGGGAGAGAGAGAGAGAGAGAGAGAGAGAGAGAGAGAGATAGAGAGAGAGAAATAACCTTTTCTTCTTATAAGGCCACAGTCCTATATAGTTAAAACTCTACCCTAATGACTTCATTTATCCTTAATTACCTTCTAAAAGCCCCATCTCCAATAATAGTCATGTTGGGAGTTAGAGCTTCAACATATGAATTTTGGGAGGACATAAGAGGCACTTTTAATATGAAGGCCCTCAAATTACCATAAAAAGAACAACTTTAAAAAAGTTGATATTAATATTATTATCTTTAAATTTCATATCTCTAAAAGAAGTCCGTTTTTAGGATTTTATTTAAAATTTGAAAATATGCCAAACTAATTTATGGAGTATTAAAAGTCAGGATAGTCATTCTGGGGGAAGAGGCAAGTGACTAAAAGGGGGCATGAAGGGGGCTTCTGGGATGCTTCAATGCTCCATTTCATTTGGGTACCAATTCAAAGGACATGATCAGTTTGTGAATATTTGCTGAGCTGTTCATATATAATTTGTGCACTTTTCTTTTTTTAAATATATTTTATTGATTTTTTACAGAGAGGAAGAGAGAGGGATAGAGAGTTAGAAACATCGACGAGAGGGAAACATCCATCAGCTGCCTCCTGCACACCCCCTACTAGGGATGTGCCCACAACCAAGGCACATGCCCTTGACCAGAATCGAACCTGGGACCCTTGAGTCCGAAGACCGATGCTCTATCCACTGAGCCAAACCAGTTAGGGCTGTTTGTGCACTTTTCCTGTATATGTTTTATAGGTCAATCAAAAGTTTAAAAAAAAGAAAAAGAAATCTGAATGATGCATTTAATACCATATACAAACTACCCAATTGTGCCATTGTTTTCCAACTGGGAACTGGAAAGTTACAGATGTCTTTTCTAGTACAAAAAGCTACCAGAGGTTAAAATCTAATGCGTTGTAACATATGAAGAAGACTAGCCTTGAACAAGGTTGAGTATATCTTTCCACAGGCACAAGCAGAACTGCAGACGCAGTGAAAATTTCTGGCTGACACTGCTTGGTGCTGTTTTCCTCAGCCCGTTAGCTCAGCAGCTGGAAGCTAAAAAGGCATGTTTCCAGGGAGAGGAGGAAGGTTTTCTATGGAAGGGACAATGTGGGCTCCAGATCAGGGCCATATCCTTGACCTTCTCGAGGGTGATAGCAGCTTTCAATGAGTTGTAAACAAACACTGCCATGTTCCAGGAAGTTCTGGCTGCCCTAAGAGGAGGCTTTGGATCTGTGCAAGTGCTAAAACGGGCTCTCCTAGATGATGTGTGGCGCGGAAGAGTCAAGTGATACGTTTGTAACCCTGGAAATCAGTGTCCCTAAAAGCTTCCTGGTACCAGACTAAAGGGGTCTGTTTGCCTGCCCATATCAGAGCCCATAAGACATGAACAGGTGTCTTGCAACAAAGTAAGGATTTATTTTCAGGAAGTGGCACTCCCGCAAAGAGAGAGAGACACACAGGTGAGCTAATACCCGAAGACCTGGCTCCCCAGTGGCTTCCAGGGGATGGGTCCTATAGGGAAAATCATTAATCATGATGACTAAGGGAACTGGGGCTGTGGTCTCCGCTGATTGGTTGGCGCTAGGGTCGGGGGTCATTAGTCATTGCAGCTGGTCCTGATGTCGGCCGTGGTGTCATTTTGTTGCTTTTCTGGGCCAGGAGCTGAAGCACAGCTTATCTCTAGTTTGACCAAATCTTTGTTTCTGTGGTTAAAAGATCCAGGGTTTTGTTCCTAAGATTATTTTATGTCAACCAGAACCTCATTGTCCTGAGGACTTAATGATTAAGGGTGTGTACGTGCAAGGGGGAAGGAGGCAGGTGAGTCAGGTTCTGAATGAGGCCAGTTTGAATCAGAAAGAAAGGAGAAAAGGTCATATTAAAGAAAGGAAGTTTGTGTGCAGTTACACCCCCAAGATGGAGCTTGTCTTACTGAAGACAATTGCAGTTATAGAGTTTGCACTTGTAACCTTTCAGGTTTACAAATAGGTTGCTGCTCAAATTCCAGGAGACTGGGATCATGCTCCATTGTTCCTGGCTCTCACATTCAGTATTTTGTTGTTCCACATTGTACTTTAACTTCCTACAGCCGTTACCAGCGCTAGCCAGTTGAATGTTTTCAAAGCTTTGCTATTTGCAGAGCTGACTGTGCCACAGGGCTAATGGAAAGTTCATTGTTTCAGGAGTGCTGGCTCTTTCAACAATTACCTTGGTGTTCTTGTCAGTCATTGTAAAGCGAGCACATTTACTTCTACTTACCTTTTATAAGTTGTTGAGGTGTAATTTTAAAATACTTGGATAAGATGCTTGTCAGGGAGGAAACATTTTCCTCCAAGGTTCTTCTGGCTGGTTTAATAATCAAAACGACATGAGACGGATTAGCAGGAGAAAAAACAAATTAAAGTTTAACTTCCTGTATACATGGGAGATACCCAGGAAAACTGAGTAACTCCCCTAAATAGCAGAAGCCATTACCTTAAATGCCATGTTCAGCTAAAGAGAAAAGAAGATGTTGGAGATGCAGAGTCAGTTATGGGAGGTGACCAGGGAAAGCACAGTCAACAAGGGTAAGGCTATTACACAGACTTAAACCCATGCCGTCTCCAGTGATAGTGAAGGCAGGCCCTAGTGAGAGAGACACTTTCACAAGTAGAGATTTCCCTGGTTTTCAGAGCTTCTCCCATGTCTACTGTCTCTTAATATTAATCAGACTAAAATAATATCTCCAAAGAGGCATAGTTTGAGGTGGCAAATTCTGCTCCCCTTAATGCTTTTACAATAAATGTTGGAGCTCTTTGCCATCATTTCCCCGTGGAAATGGTCCTCTGTGGAAAGTAATGATGTTTAAGTTGTTGAGGTTGTTGAAAAATTCTGATTTTGTCTTTGTGAGTTTGTGTGCACACTGGCAGCAGGCCTATCTCTTGGTACTTTATTAAGAGACTTTAGACATTCATGATCTAGGCTCTAGGTGTTGGTAAATTTTCAAGCATTTAGGAATGTAGCTATTTTTTCACTATTGTCCATCTTTTGACACTCAAGATGTTTTTGGACCCCTAGCATTGGATTACACAGGAGTTTGTTAGAGTAGACTCTTAGGCTCACCTTAGATATAATCTATAGTAGCAAGCTCTCCATAATTCTTCCAGCTAATGCAAATGAATCACCAAGTAGGTAATGGCAGGCGTTGAGAAATCCCTCTCCTCAAAACATATCTCACTTGGACAAAACTACTATTATTATTTAGGATGAATTTCCCTAGTTTATGCCACTTATTGTGAAATATCTCTGGCTTGCATAGCGCAGTAAGTCATTTTCAGTTCCAAGCCTTCATGTGAATCCATCCACTCGGGCCTTTCCAACTCGACAGATGGCAGAGAGCAGGTTGACTGGGTAGTGAGGGTGGGAGGAGGGAAGTGGAGTAGAAAATGCAGTGCCTTTGGTGGAAGAAAATAGGTAGACTGCATAATTGTGGCACCCTGGAATCATGCTGTAGGGGTGGGGAAGAAGAAACAAAAGAGCAATGACAATGGTCACAATAATGGTAAATAGTTGCTGGTGCAGGGATTCCTAAACTTGTTTGATAATCAGAATACAGATTCTGCAGAGGCAGGGAATTATGGAATATTTACCCCAGTTTATGCTTTATTCACCAGGGGCTTATGCCATCTGAAGTCTTAGGGGAGAAATATCTGTATTTTAAACAAATGCCTCAAGTATTTACATTCACAGGCATGACTGGGTGAATGGCAAGTCTGGATGACTGAGCAGCTCTATAAATATTATTTCTGGAGCTCTTAATAAACCTAAAAAGTCGTATGACATTGAACTAACTGCCTTTTGTAATGAAGAAGTTCAATAGCTCATCCAATGACACACAGACAATGAGCAACAGATGGAGGATTCCATCACAAATCCCACTCCAAAGCCTTTGTTCTTTCTCCTCTGTCATACTAGAACCTTCCATAAACTGTTGTGATTCTGGTCAAGGGCACGTACTTCGGTTGCAGGCTCCTCCCCAGCCCAGGCCCTAGTTAGGGCTTGTGCAGGAGGCAATCAATCCGTGTGTTTTTAGCACATCAATATTTCTCTTTGTCTTTCCCTCTCTTCTATTCTCTAAAAATCAGTGGAAAAATGCCCTCAGTGAGAATTTAAAAAAAAGTGTACTTGCATATTAAATTCCTCAAATTCACTGATTTTGGGAATTCAAATGCAACATTTGACCTTCATTTATATTTAATCACCTACTGTTGGTTACAGCCACCTTTTTAGATTTGTTTCAATACCTCTGATTGTTAGTCTGTCATCTATGACAGTGTATGAAAACTCCAAAATGATCCATTGGGATGTGGAAAAAAGTTATCTTTTTCATAGCAACATTTATAATTTTTATTTTATGTGTCTTTGATAATATGTGTAACACTAGGGGCCCGGTGCACAAAAATTTGTGCACTCGGGGGGCCCCTCAACCTGGCCTGTGCCCTCTTGCAGTCTGGGACCCCTCGGGGGATGTCCTCTTGCTGGCGTGCCTGGCCAGCCTGGGTGAGGGGCTGATGGCTGTTTGCAGCAAGACTGGCTGGAATTTATTTAACTTCTAAAGTTGAAACTTTGTTGCTTTAACTGGATCTCAGGTCAGGTTGCTCCTGACAATCCAGGCTCCCAACGCTTCCTTGAGCCCAAGGTGGGAAGCAGGCAACTGAGGTTTGATTATCTTCTATAATTGAAACTTTGTTGCTGTGAGTGGAGGCCACAGCCAGCTTAGGCAGACAGGAACCTTAGCTTCCTCCATCGCTGGGGCAAGCCTTCTGCTTATTCCAGCTCAGGCTGCCCACAGCTCCCATTGACCCAACATCCCAGCGAGGCTGGCTGGAATCAGGTTTCTGGGGTTTATTTATCTTCTATAATTGAAACTGTTGCTTTGAGCAGAGGCCCAGCCGGTCTAATGGAAACCTCCTGCTTATTCCAGCTCCGTGGCTGCCGGAAGCCATCTTGGCTGGGTTAATTTGCATACAGCCACTCTGATTGGCTGGGGGGCATGGCTTAGGTGTCTCAGAGTGAGGGTCAATTTGCATATTATTCTTTTATTAGATTAGATTGTATTATAGTAGTATAACATGTATAAAATGTATAAATACATATAAATATTCTGGGGGTTACATGATTAAAAAATTCCCACCTTTTGCGATACTGGCTCAAAAAGGTTTATGAACTTCTCAGGCAGTGTATTAACTCTTTCTACCAGAATCATGCTATCTACTCATTTGATAAAATGCCTTCATTCTTGTCAGTTCAGTTTACGTTTATCCTATGTAGGATCATGTACTAAATGTTTCTGTATATATACAAGGATAAGACATATTTCCATATTTGCTGCTCTTAGGAAGTTTACTATCTGGAATGGAGATGATGACAATGGCAGTGATTTTGGAGGAGGTGACAATGATAATGGTAGTGATGACGGCCAAGAAAGAGAAAAGGAGAAGAAAGCCTTATTTGTGATTGACAGTAAAAAAATGAAATTAACTGTTTCTCCTCCCTGCTCTCTGTTAATGTAACATCTTTCCTTAGCAGTGATACTCTTCCCTGCTTGTCCATCTTGCTTCCCAGGTAGCTTAAAAATACTTAAGTCATCTTCAGCATATACTATAATTCTCAGCTTCTTAGGATTTAAGCCTTGGGAAGAGGAGGTTTTTCTAGGCCCCTGTCACTCTTCTGTATTTTGGTACTTGGTGCTCCACAAGCTGTGAAAGTTGTGAGTCATGACTCCCATATGCTGGGATTCCCTCCCCTCCACTCCATCCACATGCCTGCCCGACCATCTGCTGCCACTCTCAAGGTTATGGAGCAAGAGATGAAAGAGGGACAGAAAAGGAAAACACCAGAAAAAAGAACACTGTTTTATAAATAAACTTGAAAAAAAGATATATTTTCTTATTATAAAAGCAATTAGTATTCATTACAGGAAAATCAGAAAATGAAGCGTAATAACAAAACAAACAAAACAAAGCAGTCTCCCTCAGAGCATCATTAATCACGCTAACCATCTCCATGTGCATTTTTCTAAACTGGCATCCTGTATCTATGTAGCTAGTTATCAAACAAAATGAGATTATTATCACATTATTTTGTAACTTGTTTTTTTAAAACTGAATCATGAACATCTTTCCATGTCTGTAAATATACCCCACACTAGCATTTGTAATGTTTAAGGAGTATTCACTATGTAAGGCATTATTCCAATTGCTGAAGTTTATATACAAAAATTAGTAAGATCATCTCTGCCTCATGTGGGTATAACATAATTTCCCTCCTATCTAACATTTAGGTCACTTCTATATTTTTGCTTCTACAAACAAAGCTATGATGAATATTATTGTAGCTAAATTTTTACATATACTCATAATTTTTTAATGTTTGCATCAGCCGCTTTGTTTGTCCCCTGGGTTTACTCCCCATCCTTCTTTGTTTTGCCCTTGTCCTTACAGAGAGTTCTTCATTAAACCCTTCTCACTTACCCCATGGGAGTGTGCCATCTGTTTCCTGGCAGGCCCCTGAATGGTAAAAGCATGCTCATATTCCTGGCAAATTCTGAATCCTTAACTGCTTGCCTGCATTTGGGAATCTGGGATGGATCACTAAAAATGTCAAGAAATCCCTCTTCTCCTTTGACGAAAGATCTGGACACCAGTGAACATTGACTAGCGACCAGCTTTCTCTCACTTCTTTCTCCTGGACCTCTCCATAACTATATGGCAGTCTCTCAAACTATGACCAAGGCTCTCTGAAAGGGAACACAAGAAAGAACCAAGAGAACCCTTCATTCCTCTCAGCTGCAGCTTTGACCCCAGGGTCTGTGCTACCTTCACCTTGTTCTTGATGCCTGAAACCCTCCCTGGAATTGCAGTAAGCTGGGAGAGGTTGTGTGGCCATTTTTTAAAATTCTTTTAAAGACCTGAGTTCATAGCACAATTTGCTTCTTCAATTTTTTCTCCATTCTAGTTTTAAATGGTATTAGTATTCTTATTAAATAGCCAGAACTATATTTTTAGAACTTCCCTGTACAATCTCTCTCTGTGATTCTGTCTTTTCTGTGAATCAGTAGAAATTTGTGTGTGTTTTTTTAAAGTCTACATCCAATTTTACCTCCCTTGCGTTTCAGATTTTTAGATAAAGCTATTATATTACTTTGTTTAAAGGTTCTTCACACTCTGTTTAACCAATTGTTCTTGGGTATTGAGAATTAAGTGTCTGTCCCTTTCGTGTGTGTGTGTGTGTGTGTGTGTGTGTGTACCTTCTATTCAATGAAATTGCTAACGAGATTAGTCAATAATACCAAACTCTCTTCATGTTAGTGAGATGAAACTTTTTTTGTCTGTGTAGTTGGGGTTCCCATCTTGTCCCCATGCTCTAAGTCCCTGCTCCTTGGTACATTGCCTTGTTCTGTAATTCCAATTCCTAGAGGCGGGCACTTAGAAGGAGTTTGGTTTCAAAGTCAGAGAGATCTGGAGTTACATCCAATCACTTACTGGCTTTGTCTTTTTAAGACTTCTTTCTTTACTGAGTCTCAAGTTTCCTGACCTACCTCACAAGGTTGTTGTGAGAAAGAGATGAGATGACCTATAAGGAAGTAATCTAGCAGGGCATGTGGAGATATGGTTCCTCAGACTTTGTAACTTTCTCCTCCTTCCTTCCTCTCTTTTTCTCCTCCCCAGCTCTCTTCCCTCCTACCCACTCACCCCCTTGACAGCTCCTCCTGCTTCCCTTCTTTATTTCCCCCTTTTCCTCCCCACTTCACTGTACCCCTCCCAACTTACCATTTCCCCTCTTCACTTCCTTTTCCCCTCCCCACTTCTCCTTCTTTCTCTCCTCACTTCTCCTTCCTTCTCCCCACCTCCCCTCTCCTCTCCACTTTCTTGGACTGTAAGATTGACATGACAATAATCAGGATTTAAAACCAGGTCAGAAACATGTCAGACAGAGTTCCATTTCTCCTTAAAAAAAAGACCATAAAAGTATAGGGAATTGGACTCTGAAGTAAAACTCTCAATTATAAATCCATTACTCCAGAGCTCTTTCATGAACTCTCTCCTTATAACATCAAAGACACAATGAATGACAGAAAGTTGCTTATAACAGTCATTATTTTTCCAGTCTTTGAAAAATGCCTGTCCAATGTCCAGAGACTAAAGATTTGGCATGGTGAATCAAAAGATAAACCCTCAAAGTGGTTACATAATATAGCGAATTATCTTCTCTGGTGTCAGGGAGCTGGCTGGCTGACATGAACCAGTTTAATAATTCTGAGGTGTTTGGAGTTGGAATGATGATCCCTGATTTCAGGAAACTGCTACATCAGCTGATAGGGCTACTCTCAAGGCTAGCTGGAGGAATGCATCCTGAGCCCTTCACACCAGAATTCAGATTTCACTTGCTCCCTCTATCTCAGTGTTTACACATTCTTAACTTTTCAAGGAAAGCAGATTGTTCTTAAGAAATTTTAAGAATTTGCCCCACAATACTATAACAGAAAATATATTTTTGTCTTAAAGTTTTATTACATAATATTTTATTTATAGTATAAAAAGTAACAACTGTAATATATAACATATATATGCATGTGTAGATTGTGAGAAATACTAAAATATAAACACACAGGGGCTGGAATATTAACATCTGGGCTCTCTTCATAATTTCTACTTCTCCCACTAAAATAACTGCTCTCCGAAGCTTTGCATTCCATTTTATTAACAACAAAACACTTTTATCACTTATAGATGTGTTCCTAAATAGTTTGTTTAGTTTGGCTTGTTTTTGAGCTTTATAAAAATGGCATTATAATAATGTAGTGTTTTTTCACTCATGTTTCTAACATTCATAAATTTATCCATATTGTTTCTGTAGCTGAAGTTCATTCCTTTTTACTACTATTCTTTAAAAAATATATACATTTTTAAAAGTTTTTAAAAAAATCTTTATTGTTCATATTATTACAGTTGTCCTCTTTTCCCCTCATAGCTCCCCTCCTCCCAGTTTCCCTCCAACCCTCTGCCCTTACCGCCCCCACTGTCCTCATCCATAGGTGTATATTTTTGTCCAGCTTCTTCCTGCAGCCCCAATACCCCTTTCCCCCTGAGAATTGTCAGTCCACTCCCTTTCTATGCCTTGATTCTATTCTATTCACCAGTTTATTCTGTTCATCAGATTTTTTATTCACTTGATTTTTAGATTCACTTGTTGATAGATATGTATTTGTTGTTCATAATTTTTATCTTTACTTTTTCTTCTTCTTCATCTTCTCAAAGGATACCTTTCAGCATTTCATATAATACTGGTTGGGTGGTGATGAACTCTTCTGGCTTTTTCTTGTCTGTGAAGCTCTTTGTCTGACCTTCAATTCTGAGTGATAGCTTTGCTGGGTAAATTAATCTTGGTTGTAGGTTCTTGCTATTCATCACTTTGAATATTTCTTGCCACTCCCTTCTGGCCTGCAAAGTTTCTGTTGAGAAATCAGCTGACAGTCCTATGGGTGCTCCCTTGCAGGTAACTGACTGCTTTTCTCTTGCCACTTTTAAGATTTTCTCTTTGTCTTTTGCCCTTGGCATTTTAATTATGATGTATCTTGGTGTGGTCCTCTTTGGATTCCTTTTGTTTGGAATTCTCTGTGCTTCCTGGACTTGGAAGTCTATTTCTTTCACCAGGGAGGAGAAGTTTTCTGTCATTATTTCTTCAAATAGGTTTTCAATATCTTGCTCTCTCTCTTTTTCTGATGTTGGTATGCTTGAAGTTGTCCCAGAGGCTCCTTACACTATCTTCATATTTTTGGATTCTTTTTGCTTTTTGCTTTTCTGGTTGGGTGTTTTTTGCTTCTTCGTATTTCAAATCTTTGACTTGATTCTTGTGATTCTCTAGTCTGCTGTTGGATCTTGGTGTATTATTCTTTATTTCAGTCAGTGTATGCTTAATTTCTAGCTGGTCCTTTTTCATAAAAACATACACATTTTTATTGATTTCAGAGAGGAAGGGAGAGGGTGAGAGAGATAGAAACATTAATGATGAGAGAGAATCACTGATCATGCTGCCTCCTGCACATCCTCTACTTGGATAGAGCCTGTAACCCTGGCATGTGCCTTGACTGGAATTGAACCTGGGACCCTTCAGTCTGCAGGCGGACACACTATCCACTGAGCTAAACCTAGGCTAGGGCTACTAGTATTCTTATATTCCATTTGGTGAACATACCACAATTCATTTATCCATAGTCCTATCTATGAACATTTTGGTTGTTCATTGTTTCCAGATGTTTTCATAAAAGTCTTTTTATTATAGATAAGAAATATACTAATAAGAATTTTTAGTGTTCCTTTGTCAAATTGACACAAATATTAGATTGATCTGTCTTTGAGCTATTTCTCTTTCATCATTGCCGTCTATCATGTAAAGAAACTTAGATGCAGGAAAAATAAATGATTTGCTCATGTTCTATTGTCACTGCTGTTATTTACACTACTATCAATTTTGTAAACAATTTAGGCTCTGGGTTCTTCTTGTCTGAACAAAGAGCCTCTTCTATTTTGACACAACTAGAACTAGAAAAATATTTGCTTTGATCTCACCAAACTTATGATCTAGGATGGCAATGTATTACAGTGAAAATAATATAAGCTCAAGAGGCAGAAAGATTTGGGTTTTAAAATACTGGCATCAGCACTTGCAGCAGGGGTAATCTTGTGCAAATTACTTTCCCCTCCCAATCCTCATTTCCTCATCTGCAAGATGGAGATAACATTGCCTTCCTCACAAGATGGCTCACAGATTGTGTCAGGTCAGACAAGTGAAAAATCCAATCATCAGGCCCATTGGCTGTGAGCGTGACCTACAGGGCTAATGATCTCACCATAATAGCTATGTCTGGGCCAGGCCCCTGTCTAAGTTCTTTTAGGTAGTTAAGGGAAAGTTGTTCTTGAGTTTGCTGAATCATGATTGTTTTAGCTCAAAATTATTCACATGCCAAGGTAGCACATTTTGGGGTTGCATATTCTGCCCCCCTTCAGTAACATTTAAAAATAATTAGATTATTTTAATTATTACAAATTAAGTAAATTTTAATCAATATATATTTTTAAAAAGATACTCTCTTGAATTCTAAGAGGTTTTTTTAAAGAAAAAATAATCAGTGATTTACACTTAAGGCCTATATCTTTAAATTAGTGGTTCCCAACCATTTTTAACCACGCCCCACCTATGCACCTCTAAAATCCTGATGTCCCCCCCTGTGACATAGAATTCTTATTCTTCAAAAAGTGAACTCCTATTCACATGGAGGAAGCCTTAAAGGCCATTAACTTGGTCTATCTACACAGGCTTCCAAAGAACATGGCATCCATGAAAGAGAAAAAAAAAAAGAACAAAAGGACAGTTGAAGTCCTGAGGAAGAAATCACTAAGAAATTGTTAAAAATAATAATGGAAATGAAATGAAAAAATAGCAAATAAAGTTTCAAAACAGATAATAGAGAACTGAAATGCATAAATATGTCACAATATATATTTATATACTGTATATGAGGCTCCTAGAACCATAAGAAATGCACAAAATTCACTGTTAATAAGTCATTCTTCAATTGCCCCCCTTAAAAATCAAATTGTGCCCCCGTGGGGTGTGTGGCCCACATTGGAAACCACTGCTTTAAACACAAGGATGCAAATGGCCTCCCTTGGGGTTCCTTACAGTATGATGGCCGAGTTCCAAAGGCAAGAGAGCTAGGTGAAAGATGCATGCTAGTACCACTGGGAGACTTTTAAAAAATGTCTGCCTTCAACTCCCAGAAATTCTGATTTAATTGGTCTGGGATGGATTTAGGTATTGATATTTTTATAAGCTCCTGAGGTGATTTTGTGTGACCAGCATTAAAAACCACTGCCCTCATAGAGAGCATATGAAACAAGAGATTTGCCTTCCCCACTGTGCTCCAAGCAGTGTTTTATATGCTATTTATTGAGCTCCAGAGGTTCTAGTCATGTCTTGTGATGTTCAAAGGCCTGCCAGAGAAATAAGATCAGGAAAATGCCCAAAGCAGTTGGGTAACTAAATGCGATTTTACAGAGATCCACAGCTTCCCTTTGGCTGCTTCAGAATGATGGTGGATGGCGTGAGAGCCCATGTGTTTTATCCAGAATATCCTGGAAAGATGGAAAGGCTGAGTTGAAGAACTAGACTGGGACTTCTGGTTGCCCTATTATTGAAGTGACAGATGAATCAAATGCCAAGTGAAGTTTTCCCCATATTTCCTGAAGATACAATCTCTGCACCTGAGAAATCAATGCCCTTGTTTTATTATTTGATCAGTTGCTAAAAGAACCAGATAAAGATGAATGTTAGCCTGGGCTCATGTGGCGCACTCTCAGTAGATGCCACAAGGAATTAAGTTCCTGTTACTTTTTAACCTGACACAAGATGTCACCATTGCTCCTGTGCTTTTGACAGTAACAGTATGAAGTTAAACAGCAGTGAGAATGCCTTCTGTTGATGGGGTTCCTTAGCCCATAGCCCATTTCATTCTATCCAAGTTAAAGTAGTTATGTATAAACACATATTTGATTTTTATCCTTATATCAGATATGGATCAAAGTTAATATCTCTTTGTGAACACTTCACGAAGAAACTTTGGTGGAGGTGACTGTAAAACAATACAAGATTACATTTTTATAGGATAACTGGAAAATTGTAGATCATGTTTTCGTTTGGCCTCACTGCTACTGAAAATGTTGAACTGATCTCCCGTTACCATGCTTTTGGTGCCAAAGTGGAAAAAAGGTCATGCACATTATCCCAGGGTACCAATGACTCAGAAGTGGGGAGCTAAAAGATCTTTGTCAATGGGGAAGAAAGGGGGACATCTGTAATACTTTCAATAAATAAAGATAAATTATCAAAAAAAAAAAAAGAGAAAAAGATCTTTGGAGCACCACACCATCATTGGAGATGTTGCCACGATGGAGAAAGTCATATTCACAGAGTTCCTCTTACATAGCTGCACTGGTATGTGTGGTCGGAAGAAATACTATCTATAGACACTTGGAGGGGAAGATGGTGAACTCAGAGTATGGTTGAGTGAAGTGTAGAATTTTGGAAGTGGAGACTCATTACTGGGAACATTAAGAGAATATTAGGACTGTGATGCAGCCTAATGCTCTGCCATTCCCCTACACTACCTTTCCTTCATATAAACATTGAACTTCACATAAAGAACATCCATGTGAACGGGTACTTAATTATTACTGTGCTTCATGTTTTCAAAAATTAGTATCAATTGATTCAAACTTGTGGAATTACTATGTTTAGTTTCTTTATTTTTCTGTAATGAGCATATAACTGGTAAAAAAAAAAGACCTCAAAATAACACAACCTATAACATGGTATGATTCCAACTATAGTCATTGTAAGGTCTGGGGGCTGGGCAGACAAGACCTTCAAGATTCCACCCACTAAGCCAAACAAACAGCCCAAAGCTAAACTGCAGCCCTGATAAAACTGACGCCGTAAAAACACCCTCCTTAATGGCCATCTGGAATTTCTCAGGATGGCCAAAGTGCAGTTGTACAAACCCCCCCACCCCCCAACAATCTACTGCGGACAAACCTGATTTGCCCAACAGCAGCATAAAGAAGCTTTACCAGGTTTGTGTGTCGGTGACTTCCCTGGCCCGTTTCCCACTGGACAGGAGAACTTCACCTAAGGGCAATCAATAAACGTGATCTTTCGCTTTTACCCTGCTTATCTTGGTCAACTTATTGGTTTTGGGTCAGATTAAATCTTTCAGTCATATGCCACTTAGCATGGGGATATAATCTGAGAAGTGCACCCTTAGGTGATTTAATGGTGTGAGCATCAGAGAATGTACTTACACAAATCTAGATGGTATAGCTTACTAGACACCTAGGCTATATGGTATAGCCTGTTGCTCCTAGGCTACAAGCCTGTATAGCATGTTACTGTGCAAAAATATGAGATTAAACCAAGCAAAAGGTGTTTCCTAAGATGTGAGCAAGAGTGGAGGGAAATCATCTGGGTGAGTGCAGTACTCAAGGATAACTCAGTAGAGCCATTAGTGTCAATAGGTCTGGAGGACAAGAGGAGAGACAGCTTTGGGAATCATTCAACTGAAGTTGTGACAGTAATGTCTTGGTCTTGCTTTTTCTCATTCCAATCTCTCCTGTTTAGGCAATTCAACTAAGACATTTAGTGTGGTCACCATGAGTCAACTCTCCAGAACACAAAACAGACAGGAGCAAAGCAAAGTAGATAGATCTGAAGGAGGAAGTGGAATATGTTCAACAATGCTTTATTTTATTTTATTTTATTTTATTTTATTTTATTTTATTTTATTTTATTTTATTTTATTTTATTTTATTTTATTTTATTTTATTTTATTTTATTTTATTTTATTTTATTTTATTTTATTTTATTTTATTTTAAACTAGCTGTACCCAGCCACGCATTGCTGTGGCTCACTCTGATTAAATGGAAAAGAAAGAAAAGAGAAAGTGCACGTTTCTAATATGTTTAATTGCACAATGCTTGTGGGTATACAATGCGCCCTCCCAGGAGGTTGCCCCTGGCATGCTGCCGCCCCCACCCCCCACCCTCACCTGGCTGGTCTGGCCTCGCACACATGTGCCTCTGCAGCCCGGGCCTCCCAGCACTGGCCTGCACCCCCGCTCCTCACCGGTGGCCCGTGTCCTGCTCCCGAAGTGACCGGCTGCTCCCAACTCCCACTGGCAGAGGCCCTCACCAAGCCGCCTAAAAGCCTGAGGAAAAAGGAGCCTAGGAAGCTTCCTTGCCCTCGCCTGCCATATTCCCTGTGAGCCCTCAGCCACCAGCGTGGGGAGGACCTTGGCGGCCCCCCGCGCCCCGAGCCCTAGCCCAGCCCCAGCCCAAGGCCTAGCCCCATGCTGGTTGATATTTCACAACATGATAATTGGCACGCCAATTGAATTCCATCCCTGGCAGATTGAGTGAATTCCAAAATTCTGTTGGATAATTAACTGCTTCATCTGCTTCCACAACAATGTCGATGGACTTGTATGTGACTGGCTGGCTTTGAATGTTAGACTGAATAATATTGTTAGGTTCGTAGCATGTGTTGCTTTTACATCCAATAGATGGCACTATTTTTCAAAAAAGCATGTTTTTATGTGTGTTTTTTTTAAAAAGGCATGTTTTTATCTGTCACAGGTGTGACATCTATATAATGTAAGTATATAAAAATGTGCCTATTCGAATGCAACTTTGTGTCAAAATTTCAAAGCAATTGGTGAAGAACTTTTGGAGATTTGAAATTTTGAACAAATGAACATTTACATTTTTATTTATATAGATTTTCTTTCCAATTACAGTTTAAATTCAATATTATTTTGTATAAGTTTCAGGTGCACAGCATAGTGGTTAGATAATCATATACTTTACAAAGTGTTCCCCCTAATATTTCCAGTACCCACCTGGCACTATACATAGTTATTACAATATTATTGGCAATATTCCCTATGCTGTACTTTACATCTACATCACTCAGCAATAATTTTTTAAAAAATTAATTTTTATCACATAATTTTACAATTTCATATGGTTCTACAAGTTTGTCAATGAAAATGAATAATCTCTTCCTTCAATACCTGTCACCCACTTTTAGGAGTCAACTACTTTTGATTCTATTAATTATTTTTTTCTGGGACTTACCTCCTTATTTTAAATCAACACTGAGATTTCTAGTATTTTTCTAAATCTATTTTATTTATTGATTTCTCATTACAGAGGTTGAGGATTAACTCTTGTTAACATAAAAAGAAAAAGCCAAAGTGAGAGGCAACAATTATTTGAGATCCAAAGAATAGCTATTCAGGAAGCACTGGTTCAGGCAGAAACCCAAAGTGTTCCAATTAGGAGGTGAAGGCAAGGGGTATTTATGAGAAAGGGAAGGGCAACACTTATGTCAATGGCAAGAAGGAATTTCTATTGGTGCAAATGAGCTATGTTATACATGGTGGTGCTAATTCTAAAGAAAGTCCTTAATCTCAGTCCTTGTCACCAGGAGGTCTGCTTTCCTCCTAGCTTTACAAGCTGTTGTTTGGAAGACAATGTTGGTCTGGCCCAGTCCAGAGGTTGTTAGCCCAGTTCAAACATTCTAAAGGGTTGAGGAGTCCAAGGCAGTTCCTCTGGGATGGTGGCTCCAACTCCATTTTAAGTGGCTCCATTTATATTATTTTTTTGCTCTTACCCTCAGCTTCCCTTCCTATCTCAGACTGAGTTCCAAAACACAAATACTTACCCTATCCCTTTCTAAACTACAGTTAAACCAATTTTTAAAAATTAAGTCAGAATTCAGTGTTCATAATATAACTTTGTAGCTACTAGGCATAAATGAACTATGTAGTATACAATTATTACATTTCTTGAAAAACTTGTTTTATGTGGAGCTAATAATTGCATTATTTTTAGCTAGTTTTCTAAATATCTTTCCCTAATTCACCTCCCAAACATCCTGACAGAAGCACCAATCCTCTCTGAGTCCATTAAACACCGGTGGTAATCTACAGCTTTTCTTTTAAGTTATGTTTCTATCCTCTTTGTCCAGTGTGAATCAGTGGCTCTCTGAGCCCACTTCCTAGCTGTGTGATCCTGGGATTTTCTTCACCTTCATCCTGGTGAAACAGAATTATCTTCTCTCATATGTTTGATTCCTTTCCTTGATCCTTTATCTTCTGTCTTAGTGTACTTCCTCATTTGGTGGAGCACATGTAAGGATTCTGATACCAGTTCCTATGTGTCCGGGGTTCCCACACCACCAAGCAGTTCTCTGTGACACCAGCTGGGTTTTCTATGATTCAACTCAATTCTGAGACTATTTACCCAGAGATAGCATTGATCCCACTGGTTAAGGGCTCAGTCCCAGGAAACTAGTCCCCATCCCCACTAATGACCCCATCCTTGGGTTCAATTAATTTGCTAGAGTGGCTCACAGAACTCAGAGAAACATTTTACTTACTAGATTACTGGTTTATTATAGAAGGATATAACTCAAACAGTCAGATGGGAGAGATGCATAGGGCAGGGTATGGGGAAAGGGAGAGAAGCATCCATGCTTTTTGAGCTGTCCACTCTCCCCAAATCTCTATTGTTCATCAACCCAGTAGCTCTCCGAACCCAGTCTCAGTTTTTATGTTGACTTCATTACATAGTCATGATTGATGAAATCATTGGCCTTTAGTGATTCACCTCAGTTTTCATCCTCTCACCTCTCCCCCAACCCCAGCCTTAGGTACATTTTAAAAGTCACCTCATTATGAAAGATACCTTTAGTGCTTCCAGCACAGGAAGTTCCAAGGGTTTCTGGAGCTCTGTGTCAAGACCAGGATGAAGACCAAATATATATTTCTTATAATAAATCACAATAGCACAATATCCCATTAGCTTCCTGAGGTGTTTGAGACATTATATATATGAAAATATCTTAAAACTACTCTCAAAACAGATAAAATAGTATGGCTGCATATAGAATTCTATATTGAAACTATTTTTAAAGAGCTTTTATAACATCATTTCATTGTTTTCTAGCCAGTCTGCTTCTTTAACTTTTATTTGTGAGCTATTTTTTCACTCTGGAAGATTTGAGAATCTTTCCTTTATACCCAGTGTTCTGAAAGTTTATAGTAATACCTTAGCAAGGGCATAGTACTGGGTACTAGCTTGGCCCCTTATTCTGTTTTGGAAAATTTTAATCGTTTTTTATTGTTTTCTCTTTTCTATTTTCATGTCTTTCTTTCTAGAACTCCATGAGTTAATCTTGAATATCCTAGATTGATCCTTTCATTTTTTATCCCTTTTCTTGTATTTTACATTTCTTACTTCCCCCCCCTTTATTCAACTTCCTATAAACTTTCTTTCTTTTTTTTTTTAATTTATCTTTATTATTCAGATTATTACAGTTGTTCCTCTTTTTTTCCCCATAGTTCCCCTCCTCCCAATTCCCACCCCAACCTCTGACCTTGCCCCCCCC
>PVJC01028775.1:0-22331 GCA_004026665.1 Murina feae | reverse complement strand
CAATAAACAGAGTCAATAAAAGAACAGAATACAGAATGTGGTTTTAAAAACACCAACAGTCAATAAGGAAAAGACAAATAACTCAAAAAATAATAAAAAGTCATAAATAGATATTTCTAAATGGGAATTGCAAATGCTTAATATATAAATGTGTAAACTTTTAAGCGGTTCTTCATTTCCATACAGAGGTAACCATTTTGTGCCATTAAAAAAGGAATTACATTTTCCAGTTAACTCACTTGCCCTTTTAATCAATGTTGCTTTAAGGCACTAGTCTGAATACTCTGAAGATAATTATCTTAATTCATAATTTGCATTTTATCACATTCTTACATGGCAGTTTGAAACTGAAGGCAATGTTTTATATGGCAAGTTATGAGACTTCAAATGGGAACACACATAATATTAAGTAACTAAGTAAACTGTAATTTGCAACCAAAACAATGATGATTTTAAAAATGGAAAACAAAAACAAATAAATTTAATTCTAATTTTTAGTCTTTCAATTTGCAATATATTGCTACACAATGGACACATTAGGAAAATGTATTAGTACAATTAAGTGAAGACGACAAATGGACAAAAATACCAATTTCACAGCTCTAAAAGTTGATTGAAAGCTAATAATAACTTGTCATTATTAATTATTGAGAAATCTGCTAGAGATTCAGGTAAAAAATAGAGCAAATTTGTGGTGTTCTTATCTAATGCTGCTTCCATGTCTCCCTTACCCCCTAACTCAGCTCAGAATTGTAATTTTTATAATTTTGGGAAGGCTGCAAATATCAATGGTATTATTTGCCACAGGGGACGCAGTGGAAGGGATTGCTAAGTTTCCCACTATTAGTATTTTTCAGCTCAGAGTGCTGAATTTACTGGGTAATAAATGAGGGACATTATCCTTTTCCTAGACCGAGGCTGTGTTCTCCATTGTGTCAGGCACAGTGCCAGCCATAAACATCACAGGAAGGTACTACTAGTAAAAGTAAGGGTGCTATAGAAGAGATCACATTAGCTCTCTGCATGTGCTTGACTACTGGGTGGAAAATTTTGCACATGTGTGGAAGAAACAAAGATGATACAGTAAAAAATAGAAGCCAGAGTGGACTTGAGAATTGATTTCGAAATCATGGGCACTTTCCTACACACACACACACACACACACACACACACACACACACACACACACAGTACATCAGATAGCAGAGCGCGAAAGCCATACTGATTTGATGTATTTTAATACATTTAAAAAAAATCATTGATTGTCTGCTAAGCTATGCATACACAAGGCTAATCTCTGGTAAGTGAGGCTAAGTAGAAAAATAAATAATGAGAATTTTAAAAACTGAGTAAACACACTTCAAAAGAGAAGATTCTACACTAAAAGTTTATTAAAATTACAAAAAATCTAAGATGCAGAATCCCTATTTACTATTCTATATTATCAAAAATATGTACTTACCAAAAATTAGAAAACATGCAAAGAAACTAAAAAAGGTCTTTCATATTTGGTAGGGGTATCAGTCAATAGAATCTGATTTTCACTGGGATAAGATATTGGATTTATTAGAAAATACTTTAAAGTAGTTATTATAACTATATATTAGAAAAATGCTATGTTTAAATAGCTATATGAAAATATGATGGCAGCCTGGTCAGTGTGTCTCAGTTGATTGTAGCACCATCCCATGTGCTAGAAGGTTGTGGGTTCAATTCCCAGTCAGGGCACACACCTCGGTTGTGGGTTTGAACCCCAGTTGGGGCACATATAGGAGGCAACTAATGGATGTAATACAGCAGATTGTCTTCACAAACTTCGACTAACTTCTAAAATAATCACTAACACCAAAAATGCGATATTGGACTAGGTTAACATTAATAAATTCAGATCATTTAAAGACTCCAATATGAGACTAAAAATGTAAGTAACGGTCAACAAAACTATTTGCACTTATAAATTTAAAAAATAGCTCAAAAAAAAAAAAGCTCATATAGAAAACATAACAGTTCTAGGAAGGAAAATAACAGGAAACACACAGAAGAAATGGTAGAGAGACATGAAAAGGCACTCTCATTCTCTCGATACATAATTCCATAAGAACTAGTGCCCAGAAAGGTGTGTTCTGTCCATTAGTAATCAGAAAAAATGCCTATTTATGTCAAAATGATACTTTTATATAGTGATCAGAACATACAGCATTACTGTACAGTACTAAATCTTGGATCATGAAATTTTTGGATAAAATATCTAAACTAATAAAAGCGTAATATTAAAATTAACCGTTTCTTTGGGACGGCCTAAGCCATGCCCACCAGCCAATCAGAGTGACTGTATGCAAATTAGCCCAGCCAAGATGGTGGAGGCCGCAGCCCTGGGCTCCGCCATCTTGAGAGCCTGGGTCCTGGGACGTCATCTGGCACCCTGGGCCGCCAGATGCCTTCCCCGGCGGAGAAGCCTTCTGGGGAAGCAGGGACCAGACTGGTGGGACCCCGTTGCCCCTGCTGGGAGGCCGATCCGGCCAGAACGGCCTTCCGTGGAAGCGGGACCCCGCGGCTCCCTGATGGGAGGCCGATCCAGTGGCCAGCAACACTGGAATGGCCTCCCAGGCAGAGAAGCCTGGGGGATGGGGGGACCCCATGCCCCTTCCTGGGAAGCCAATGGGGTGGCCAGCGCCACTCCATTGCTTCCCAGGCAATGGCCCAGATGGTCAGTGGGAGCTGTGGCTAGCCTGAAAACTGCCCTTGGCCCCTCATCCAGGCTTGCCACACCCTCTGGGGTGAGGATCTCCATTGGAGTGTTTGACCAGCCTGCAAACCGACATTGGCCCCTCACCCAGGCTGGCCAGGCACACCAGCAGGTGGCCATCCCCAGAGGGGTCCCAGACTGTGAGAGGGCACAGGCCAGGCTGAGGGACCCCCCTCCCCCACCACCCCAGTGCACAAATATTTGTGCACCGGGCCCCTAGTGTATTTACATAATAAACTAGAAAATGTTGGGATAATCTGATAAATTTGGCACATACATATACTTATGACTGTAATTTCATTCTGATTCATAGAGGACAATAAATTTTAACTCTAGGCATATGCAATTATAATAATATAATTATACTAGAGGCCCGATTGACGAAATTTGTCCAAGGAAATTGGCCCTCACAGCCATGGCAGCTGCCTTGGCCCTTGCAGGTCTGACTTCATCTGGAAAGTCATCAGACTGTCTGGTCTAATTAGCATATTATGCTTTTCTTATTATAGATTTATACATTATTACATTAATATAACTATATTATTTATATTATATGAATATAATGTATTATCTTTAATACTTATATATAATATAAATTGTTTTCAATACAATATAATACTTGAAAAACAGAATATTTTCATAAAATATTCATAATACCCACATATTAAAAAACAACGCTATTCTGGGTAGAACAGATTAAAAATGTCAAGTTTCTACAATACAACAGTGAAAATTAACAAATTACAGATAAGTGCCATAATATGGAGAGACTGAAAAAATATCATGTGAGTGTTAAAGGAGACACACCAGAGAGGGGCCACTGCGGACTGGCAGCTTCTATTTCAGGGTTTGTAATTATATGGGTCATTTAAGTTTGTAATTAATTCGGTTTCCTTGATTTATAGTAAAATTAAATAGCAAAGTTTACTTTAGAGAAGTATCATTTATAGAAACATGGTTATCTATAAAAAAGCAAGAACTGGAAATTATCAAATGTGCATGAATGGTATAAAATATAAATGAAATATTAGAGAGTCAAACAATGGGTGTTAATATTCCTTAAAATAAGTGAACTATGAATATATACAAAATATGAATAAATTGTGTAAAAATAGACTGAAATAGACTTTTAAATAAAATGGAAATATTTAAATCTTACCATTTCTTCTTCATTATCTATGTAAAGCAGGTTAGAATTCTTAGAAGCACAGGCCAGCAAACTCTCATTCCATGGTTTTTTTTCAGTACTCATGTAATAGCAATTGTTGGAATATGTAAACCACTCCTTTGGACAATGTCCACAATGATATCCTGAAGAAAGATTATAAAATTTTATTTATATATTTGCATACGTATAGACACATTTGTGTAATATATATAAAAGAAAACACACTCACAGAGAAGGGTTAGATGCTTGTTTCCTGGTTTATGTCACATATTAAGCAAACAAACAAAAATATCCACTCTCTACATGTCCTGAATGTCAATGAAGAAAACCACTTTTTTAGAATCCTAAAATTATCTTTGAGCCCATCTGCAGCAATGGGTATTATGATCTTAAATGAACATTTCTCATATTGTTTCATAAGAAAATACTTCTATAATCATTATTTATGAACATTTATTGCCTGGTATTATAATTTATGTCCCCATTCCCAAAAAGCTATTATTTTTGATTACCCTATGTTAGAGATAAAGTATGAACTATACTAAGAAAAAAAAAGTAATTATGTACCTTCCTGGATCCCAGTTTTCAACGAAAAATTATTCTGCTCCAGTATTACACTAGCTGAAAAAAAAATAATTCTGACCTGATTATTCTGACCTAAATTAATTTTGACCTAACTATATCATAATACTTTTGTTTCTTATGTTTAATTGTGTTGTATTGTCTAGGATTAGAATTGTCTGGAATAAAATTTACTTACCAATGAAAATTAATGTAGTAATAATTTTGAGGAAAAATATTTCAAAATCTAGAGAACTAAACTGCATCTCCCACAGTATCTGGATTAAACAATCTCAAAAATTCATTTCTATTTCTCAATAAGGTGTCCTAAAGCATGCCTTTAGTTATAAAATCAGAATATATATGTGGATATATGTGGTCAGCCATATGTACATATATTTATAAACTACTCTCTAAAATCGTTCAGATATTTACACTTTGGACAAATTCAGAATTACCATTTTGCACTTAGTCTAAATGCATACTTTGAGATCAGAGTTCTATTCCATGACATTATGAAGGTTTCAGAAGCACTGATGGACATAAAAGTGAAA
Source organism: Murina feae (assembly GCA_004026665.1). Classification (NCBI taxonomy): domain Eukaryota; kingdom Metazoa; phylum Chordata; class Mammalia; order Chiroptera; family Vespertilionidae; genus Murina; species Murina feae. The sequence goes on along the minus strand of PVJC01028775.1, from coordinate 17,302 downwards.
AGTTCTGTATAACCTTACAAAAATGCATTTACAGAGAATAATAGGTATTGTCACCACAGCGGACATCAGGACAAGGCAGATGACCCCTAGGATCCCAGCAATGAGCCTCTCAGGAGGTGATGGTGAAACTGCAAAGAGAGAAATGGAAACACTGAGAAAGGAGAGAGACACAATTTGTTTAGGCAGTTTACCTACAGAGAATCAAATACATAAACTTGAACCCTAGACCCACACCTACCACTGTACTCTTCCTCTCAGAATAGACCACTGCATGTTAGGAAATATAATGCTCCATGAGCTACTGGTAAAGACTGCACCACACAACAATACCTGGATAGAATTAGCCCTCAGCTTTCATTTTAGAACACTGTATTCCAACTTTAAGCACTGATTCTCACAAATGAAAATTATGTGAGCTAATGCCGTGCTTCCTCCACATCTGCACCCCAGCTGCACGTACTAGAACAGTATACTGTGTGTCTACTGCGTGTGTTACCTTTGGAGGGGTCCTTCTTGTCCCTCCCCTGAATACCCCGGGAAGCATCCTGAAGAGTTAATTCTGCATAAGTTATTTCCTGCTCAGTCGCTGGAATGGAGCTTTGAGTGCCCTTAGGTTTCCTTTGCTGCCTCTTGGCGGACTTGGCCAAATTCAGTTCTGCATAGGTTACTCGCTGGTTACTCATCTCTGCAGCCGGGTGGTGTTTGAGGCTGTGCTCTATGTCAAGTGTACTTACGAATAAATGACATATGCAGTAACGCGATCTCTAGGACAGTAAAACTGGGTGGGGTAAAGGATAGTAGGGCTCATTTCCAAGTAGAAAAATCTAAAGCTCTGGTTTTAAATGTGTTAGATGCTTTAAAGAAGTGCTTCATAGTAGATGTAATTTTTATGATATTCTACATTTGACAATATATTATTTGTTTAAGCCATAGCAAGCAATAAATCAGTGAGGAATAAAGAATAGCATAAATAATGACATTGTCGTTAAAGTCAGATTCCATGAAAATATTTTAAGGTTATTAGAATGCTTGTATTAAAATTAAAATGTTGTGTTAGAAAAAGGAGTCTCCAATAGTTACGAGAAATTTGAAATCGAATAATAATTGAAGACTGAGTGCTCCAAAGATGGGGCATCAGTTGTGTTGGCAGACAGAGTAACTTTCTGAAGTAGATTAATTTTATTTAGTAGCATATATTTATTTATTATGCTATAACCTAATTCATTAAACAAGAGTCTCTGTCAGTGTGGTGCTGTTTCTCGCAATGTTTGTTCAATTTTTAAAAATATCTTTTGCTTGTTTATAATTAAGCTCAAATTTGCATTTTATGGGAGCTACTTCATCCTGATCTTTATTAAAAACCAACTGTTTTCATTTAATCTAAATAAGTGTATATTTAGATTACTGCTGTAATTCAGAGAATTCATTTTAAGAATCTCTTTTTAAAGGCTGAGCTAAATATAAATTCTACCTCTATTGATTATAAAATAAAATAAAAGTAACTCTTCCTTGTCATGATTCTTGCTGGATTCTACTTTAAATTGTTGTTGCTTAACACATCAATTATGCATGTGTGCATGCACTTGAGACATTCTCTGTGGTCAAGAATTTGAATAGTTTGATATCCTCCATCATATTTCATATTTTATTCTTCTCAATGTTTTTGCCCCAAATTATTTAAATAAAGCTACCAATGTTCTCTTTTATTTGATTTTATCTTACTTGTCCCTCCCTTGCATCACATCTAGCATTTGTAACCTCCCACTACATGAGACGGGCTAATAGAGAGTCAGGAGAATAGAGGTACATACCTTCTGTATCCTTTACTGGGAGACCAGGTTTCTCTAGTAAACAAAGAATGTCTGTGGTCTTCACAGACTGCCCCGCAAAGGTTCACAGTGAATCATGAGTGGAAAAAATAGATTTCTCATAAATATGTCACTTACCGTTTGAACAGGAAATTCTTACACTTGGGCTATTTTAAAAATGGTTTACGTCATCAAACACCTCCAGAATATAGGATACTTTGGGCTGGTAAGTGCGGCCCTGTAGTTTATCCCCATTGGCAATGCCTCTGAGGAGTTTTCTTATTCAAAAAGATATCAGAGGACAAAAGACTTCAACACCCAAGCTGTTAACTTACATCTTAATCACAAACGCTGAACACCTAGGCTTGTTAAGTGTATCTCAGAGGTGTTTAAATTCTACTCTTAAACAGGTTACGAAATTCTGGCATTACATACTTCTTTTCCTTATATTCTAATTATGGAATTTCTATTATAATGGGAACATTTCTAAAATCATAATCCCATTAACTATGGTTACTTAATGACATTTGTCTTCAGTGGCCTGAAGAATTACTACGTTTTCACCTTTATGGTAACTGTCATAACAATCGTTAATTCTCACACTTCTCAATTTCTCTGCCCTAGTTCTTAAAAACACCCTTCATTCATTTTATTATTCTTAAATGTTAATTAGACTTCCCTTGGCAAAAATAATATCTCTGTGAAGGATAGAACGTTAGATAATGTTGAATTATAGCACCATGACAGAGATTAAATTATTATATAGCTACTGATTGTATTTTTGTTGGTTCATTTTCTAGTCAAAGCCATCTCTATTTTAATTAGGATTAGTTGCTGTAAATGACAAAGTTCAAGTCTAATTACGTAGGGGGAAAACAAAGGTAATTAAAAAATATCTCTTATTTTAAAAAATGGGAAGGGTAGAAGAAGATTTTTAAAAAACAAGTTAAATGACACATAAGCATCAAAAGAAACAAAACTTTACGGCATGATGGTTTGATACACATGTATTGCAAAATGATTGCCACAATAGGTTCAGCTAACATCCATCTTCTCATACAGGTGAAATAAGAAAATAAAGAGGATATAGTGTGTTCACACTGTATATGCTAACCGCCTACTAATCACATAAGAGCCGTCTGGGTTACCAGACAGACTGCTGTGGCGTCACAGTGTTGTGTTCAAACAACCCTTATTTACAAAACTTATAGCATAAGATCATCCCGTGGAATGCAGCATTAATGTTTCCCATATGATCAGCGAAGGATTACAACTTTTGCAGCAACCTTTGCAGCAACATGTTGATGACTTGGGGAGAATAAAGACACAGCAACTTCCAGTAACGGTGTTCTTCCAAAAGTATTCTGCAGTGATGCTTCCTGTGCCCTATACATGGTAACAACACCCTGCAGGAGCAGGAATCCGGGAAGTTAGGCCCATCCCTATGGCTTTGGGCCCTGTGGGCCCTCATCTGGCCACAGTGCAATGGCAATGTTTCACCATTGATGGGGTGGATAGGATGAGGACCTGGAGACCTATTTCTACCCTGCCCTTGTGGTGATAACTTCTGCATCACCAAGAAAAATGTGGAGAATGGGGAAGACATAGTAACCTGTCCTAGCTGCTCTTATTATAAAAATGACTTAGGGGCCTGGTTGGGTGGCTCAGTTGGTTGGAGCATGTGCTATACACTAAAAGGTTGCAGGTTCCACAATCCCTGGTGGGACACATTCCGCAGGTTTCTCTCTCTCTCTCTCTCTCTCTCTCTCTCTCTCTCTCTCTCTCTCTCTCTTTCTTTCTCTCTCTCTCTCTCTCTTTCTCTTTCTTCCTCCCTCTCTAAAAAATCAATAAAAACATGAGTGGCCTTTTTGTTGATATTGCTGTTATAATTGTCTGCCAGCAGCAAGGTTATGTGTGGCCATTAGCTGAGACACAAAATAAATTACCAAAATGTGTGCTGGAAGTGCCTGATACATTATATGAAGCACTAGGGACCCAGTGCACCAATTTGTGCACCTTGAAAGGAACTGTGGGCCACGAGGTTGCAATGGGCACAGGGGCAGGTCTTGGCCCATCCTTTGGCCCCTTCTGCTGCGGTCCCTAGTCCCCTCATTACCGGCAGCTCCACTCCTGCTGCCATTGCTCCCAAGGGCTGACAGTGCTGAGCAATTAGGCTGGCATCAGCAGCGGGTGTGAGTGGGTCAGCACTGTCAGTGGATGTGAGCTGCAGCTGCTTCCCTTATTGCCTCTCAGGAGCAGGGGGAGGTGGAGTGGCCCTCAGGGTCACTCAGGACCAGTGACAGGTGCTGGCAGCTGGTACAAGTGGGGCTGTCACTGGCAGCAGGTGCAAGAGGCAGCTGTCGGCCCTGATTACCCCTCAGGAATAAGGGCAGGTAGAGAAGCCCTGAGGGGTGATCATGGCCAATAGCTGCCACTCACACCCACTGATGGTGCTGAGTGATCGGGGCCAGAGCCAGGCGCTGGCAGTGGGTGCAAGCTGGGCTAGTACCAACAGTAGGTGCAAGTGCCTGGAAGGACGGTGACCTGCGAGAGCAAAGAATTTTCAGTAACCACCAGAGGCTTGCCCCAGTGACGGTGACTGGCACCCCACCTTGGTCTAATGCCCCGCTCACCTGCTCCACCATCCTGCCTCGGCCAACGCCTGCCATGTTCCACATTCTGTTGCCTGCTGCCAATGCCCATCGTGTTCCACACATGCCCCCTGGTGGTCAGCACACATCATAGTGACCATTTGTTCAGTTGTTCCACCGTTCGGTCTATTTGCATGTAGGGTTTTATATATATAAACTAGAGGCCCAGTGCACAAAATTCATCCCTCAGCCCAGCCTGCACCCTCTCCAATCTGGGACATCCCCCTTACAATCCAGGACTGCAGGCTCTCAACCACTCGCCTGCCCACCTACCTGACTGCCCCTAACTGCTTCTGCCTGCCAGCCTGATCACCCCCTAACCACTCCCCTGCCAGCCTGATTGATGCCTAACTGCTCCCCTGCTGGTCTGATTGCCCCTAACTGCCCTTCTCTGCCGTCCTGGTCACCCCCCAACTGCTCTCCCCTGCTGACGCAGTCACTCCTAACTTCCCTCTCTTCCCAGCCCAGTTGCCCTCAACTGCCCTCCCTCACTGGTTCGGTCACCCCTAACTGCCCTCCTCTGCAGGCCTGGGTCCCTCCAACTGCCCTCCCTGCAGGCCTGCTCCCTCCCAAAATTTTGTTTCCAAAGCAAACGAGTCACTAAATTTGTTAACTATAAAAGAACACGGCAGAATTTAATTTAAACTTCTGTTAAGCAGGAAGTAAAGCCAGAGTCGTTCAGACGTGACTGGAGTTCTGTGTGATTCCTGTGCCTTATTTAACAAAACAGGCATTTCTGGAGCCCCTCTGCACACTGATCTGTCTTTTACTAGCTTTGTAATCTTTTGCAAGAGTAGTGGATTCTTTATCTCTACACTTAGGATACTGGATCAGATGATCTTTAAACAGTCAGTTCCAGTTTCCTAACCTGCAGGAGCGGAAATGCTCATTGAAACCTATGTAAACTCAAAACTATCTGAATCATGAAAGAGACTCCATTCTTTAGTAACTTTATGTTACCACACTTCTGAGTTTGAAGATTATAAAGTCAACTGTGTAAATAACTGCATATACTTTACATGTTCAGGAGCATTTTCTTAGAAAGCACTGAATGGTTTTGTAACTATATGTATCTCTCTGTGTGTGTATTCATTTATTACCAGAATAAGTTGTAGGTAGAGGACAGGAGGTTTTGCCTCAGTGCAGTGGCTGATGCAATGCTGTTAGCGCACTCCAGCAGTTCAGATCTTTCTGGCACACCAGGAAGATGGCAACGCCCCCCTGAGCCCCTCCCAGAGCCACGTACACAGTACCCCAACCTTTATGTTCATTGGCTCCCTAAGAAGATGTTCCATGATTGGCCACCTCTGCTATAAATACTCTGTACTTCCACAATAAAATTAGACCTGTGTCACAGAACCTGGTCTCCGGAGTCGTGCATGCAAGCGTCCTAGCGCTAGGGGTTCCGTCATCCTCACCCCTGGGAAAGTCCCTGCTTCATATGGCGCCTAACGTGGGGCCCCCAGAGCGTTGGACTGGGTGAGTGACCCTCTGCAATATGGGCAATATTCCCCCCGAAGCACACGCCCCTCAGGCGCGAGCTCTCCACGCCATTTTGCACAGTAGGCGAGTTAAGAAAAAAAAAAGAAAAACTTCAGGTGCTGTGGGAGTGCCTCTTACACTTTAATCCCTGGTTTTCAGAAGCCTCCGTATGGGGCCCAGGCACTTGGGAGAAAGTACTCAAGCGTATAAGGAAAAACATTTCTGCTTTCTCTAACACCCACCATTTTGGCCCTCCTCTCATGCCTCTCTAGAGTCCCCCCTGAACTATCTCTGCCGGTACCTGTGGCCCTTGCAGCCTCAGTGGAAGCAGGTTCCCTCCCTCCGTACTCCTTACCAGAGCCCTCTGCCCCCCCCCCCATGCGTGGAAGTTGTTTGTTAAAGAGCGTTAGGACAAAAGTGAAACTAAACAGTCTACTGCCGAGCCTATGCCTTTGAGGGAGGGGAAGACAGTTCTACCTCCCGATTCTACAACCAATAAACCCACCTAAAATACCAGTACTCAGGCTCAGTACAAGTTGGAGAATTACATGCGGTGATACACGCACTTCTATACTGTCAGGACAATCCAGTTAATATCTTTTCCAATAGTGCTTATGCAGTCCACACTGTGAAAGTTATAGGCTTTTCTACCCTCAGAATTAAGGAAAACCGCCTCAAGGCTTTCCAGTAACAATTAACCCATATAGCTCCTCAAGTAGCCATCCCGGACTCATTCACCTTGCACAAATTACAAGAGCTCTGTGGACAGATTAATTTGGTTAGAAACAGTCTATGTATATCAACAGGGGCCCTAAACCCCCTATTCAACCCAGGGGAGAGGTTTTGCTTATATTTTCCCAGAAGGCGAGAGACACCCCCTCTGGATTCCAGCGAGAGACATCAAGCCACACACCTTAAGGAATGAGTCAGAGGCCAGTCACCCCACCAGTGGTGGAGATGGAGGAGCTCTTGCTTGAAGAGGAGACACGGCACCACCAGAGGAGAATCCTTCAGCAGGGACTCTATTCTTAACCCTGGCTTACTTTGGGTTCCAGCCACCTCATTTCTTGGCTAAACCCCACTAACCTATTCATTTGGGCTACATCATAGCATTCTTCCTCTTCTGCTGTATGTTCACCATGATAGCCCGCATAATGGCATCACAGGCCATGACTATACACAGCCAACAGGCACTATTAAAAAAGGAAGGGGGAGATGTAGGTAGAGCACAGGAGGTTTTGCCTCAGTGCAGTGGCTGATGCAATGCTGTGAGTGCACTCCAGCAGTTCAGATCTTTCTGGCACACCAGGAAGATGGCAACGCCTGCCTGAGCCCCTCCCAGAGCCACATACACAGTACCCCAACCTTTACGCTCGTTGGCTCCCTAAGAAGATGGTTCCATGATTGGCCACCTCTGCTATATATACTGCTGTACTTCCTCAATAAAATTAGACCTGTGTCACAGAACCTGGTCTCCGGAGTCGTGCATGCAAGCATCCTAGCACTAAGGGCTCCGTCGTCCTCACCCCTGGGAAATCCCCTGCTTCAATAATTGTATTAGCATGCTCAATAAAATGATATATGCACGCGCATGCACGCACACACACACACACCCAAGAAAAACTATTTGATAAAATACCCTTCAACTGTCCATCCCTAACCATTGGCATCGTTTCTTCCTGACATCCAACCATTGACATTGTCATTAGTTGATGATCTAGCACCATCCTAAGCAGATGATACGCCATCTGATGTATTGACAGGTCAACAGTAGCCTAATGTTCTATCACAGTATCTACATCATTCACCTCATTTTATGCTATCACATAGCTATTTTATCATCTCACATCATCATCAGAAAAAGGAAGGTGACTACAATACTACATAATAAAGAGCTAACATGTTAATGAGACTGAACAGCAGAATGACCATCCAGATGAAGTCGGAGCTGCGAGGGCCAGGGCAGCCTGGGCTGCAAGGGCCGAGACCCTTGCACTAATTTTGTGCATTGGGCCTCTAGTATGATAAGATATTTAGAGAGAGAGAGAAACCATTTTCACAAAACTTTTATTACAATGTATTGTTATAATTGTTGTCTTTTATTATTAGTTATTATTGTTAATTTCTCACAGTGTCTAATGTACACATTAAACTTTATCATAGATATATATATATATATATATATATATATATATATATATATATAGAGAGAGAGAGAGAGAGAGAGAGAGAGGTAATATAGATCCAACAACAGATTAGAGGAACGCAAGAATCAAGTCAAAGAATTGAAATATGAAGAAGCAAAAAATATGCAAATGGATGAGCAAAAAGAAAAAAGAATCCAAAGATATGAAGATAGTGTAAGGAACCTCTGGGACAGCTTCAGCATACCAACATCAGAATTATAGGGGTGCCAGAAGAAGAGAGAGAGCAAGATATTGAAAACTTATTTGAAGAAATAATGACAGAAAACTTCCCCTACCTGGTAAAAGAAATAGACTTCCAAGTCCAGGAAACGCAGAGAACTCCAAACAAAAGAAATCCAAAGAGGACCACCCCAAGACACATCATAATTAAAATGCCAAGGACAAAAGACAAAGAGAGAATCTTAAAAGCAGCAAGAGAAAAGCAGTCAGTTACCTACAAGGGGGAACCCATACGTCTGTCAGCCAATTTCTCAACAGAAACTTTGCAGGCCAGAAGGGAGTGGCAGGAAATATTCAAAGTGATGAATAGCAAGAACCTACAGCCAAGATTACTTTACCCAGCAAAGCTATCATTCAGAATTGAATGTTGGATAAAGAGCTTCACAGACAAAACAAAGCTAAAGGAGTTCATCACCACCCAACCAGTATTATATGAAATGCTGAAAGGTATCCTTTGAGAAGAGGAAGAAGAAAAAGTAAAGATAAAAATTATGAACAAGGAGAACCAAGATGGCGACATGAGATATATACCTAAATGCACAGCATCCACACCTACACTATAGAAGTACAACTGTACAGATAAACAGTCATCTTCCAGAACCAAGGGAGGGGAAGCTTTACATCTAGAAGGCAAGAGGAGTGCTTTGAGACTGAATAGAAGCTCCCGGCGCCCAAACTGAAAGGTACGGGCGCGTGAAACAAAGGCAGCGGCGGTGCGGGTGAAAGGGTGGCAGCGGCGATCGGGTCCATGGCTTGGAAGATTATAAACTCCTGGGTTTCACTGAATGCAACGGGGCGGCGGAAGACCAGTGGCATTCTAGCACTGCTATTTACAATGATCACTGACCCGGAGATTTGGGGACTGAGAATCGTGCGCAGACCCCAGGGCTTGGAGAGGCCAAACTCGGTGGCATCAGCAGAGAGGAAGCCATTGTGAGTCGCTCCACCCCCGGTGATTCTGAGACCCCACCTCACCCCACCTACAACCCCGCCCAAGCTGTGCGCCTGCCTGCTTGCAGCATAACCTAAGGGTCTGCAACTGGGACAGAACTCCAATAGATCCAAACTTCAAACAACGAGGAGAAAGGTCTGCAGGTCATTTCCCCCCAGTGATACCTCCCCGTGATAACTACAACAAGACTGTGCACCCAGCCTTCAAAGGCGTACAACAAGAGTGTCCACCCCAGGTGATTGGGGAGGCTGAATCACTGGGCCATATATAGAACACCTAGCACAGAAAGCCAAAATGCGGAGACTAAGAAACAGGTCACAAAAGACAGAAATGGAGGAATGCTAAAGGAATTCATCACCACCCAACCAATATTATATGAAATGCCGAAAGGTATCCTTTGAGAAGAGGAAGAAGAAAAAGTAAAGATAAAAATTATGAACAAATACATATCTATCAACAAGTGAACCTAAAAATCAAGTGAATAAAAAATCTGATGAACAGAATAAACTGGTGAATAGAATAGAATCAGAGGTATAGAAAGGTATTGGACTCACAATTTCCGGGAGGAAAAGGGTGTTGGGGGTGCAGGAAGAGACTGGACAATAATCATACACCTATGGATGAGGACAGTGTGTGTGTGGGGGGGACTAAGGACAGAGGGTGGGGTGTGAACTGGGAGGAGGGGACCTATGGGGGGGGAGAGGAAGAACTGTAATAATCTGAACAATAAAGATTTTTAAAAATATAAATAAATAAATAAATAAATAAATAAATAAATAAAAGAGGTAATATGCTAATTGGTCCTAACGGTGTCATAGTAATGACCAATTTGCATATTGAAAGATCAGCAGGAGGCCAACGATGCAGCAGGAAGAGGAAGCGGCCAAGGGGAGCTCTTCCAATCCCCCTTCATGGACACTTACCCCAGCCTCCGCACCTCCGGGGGACCAGAAGGCTGATCGGATGGGGAGAAGACCCAGCCTCAGGGGTAGCTACAGCCTGCACCTCTGACTCCTGATCTCTTCCCCTGCCATCCCTGGCAGGAGCACCAATGACAATAGCATGTGGGTGACCAACCACCAGTGCCCCCGAGGCACCCCGGGGCCTGTGGCCTGCCACTGCTGGGCCCCCTCCACTTAGGCCTGGCATGCCTCTCCTCCCTACAACTCCAGACCTGGATGGAGGCAGGCCTGAGTGGCCCCCCAGGATCATACCTTTCTCCCCAACAGCAGCAGCTCCATCTCCAGAGCAGAAGCACACTGAACCTTGCTGGGGGCGCCAGCTAAACCCACCCTCCTAGCCCGCCTGGCTCCGCCCTAGCCCAGCCCCAACCCCACTCCAGGATACTGGAGCCCTGCCCTCAGCAGATACAGCTGGGAAACAGCCAGGAAGTTTTGACATTTACTCTCCCTTCGACTCGCCACACCCCTAGCATCCCCCTAATGCCCTGCCCCTCACCAGCACCTCCAGGGACAGCCACACTACAGAGCTGCTGGCCAGAGCCCACCCCTCCAAGGCCTATGGAACCCTCTGCAAAGTTTCCATAACTACAGTCCCAGGAAACAATCATGCCCTCCTCCCCTTATCAGCAACTGCTACCTGTGAGGATACCCATGGGTTTAAAAATAACAATCCCTGCCCTAACTGGTTTGGCTCAGTGGATAGAGTGTCAGCCTGTGGACTCAAGGGTCCTGTGTTCAATTCCGGTCAAGGTCATGTACCTTGGTTGCAGGCACATCCCCAGTGGGGAGTGTGCCGGAGGTAGCTGATCCATGTTTCTCTCTCATTGATGTTTCTGACTCTCTGTCCCTCTCTCTTCCTCTCTGTAAACAATCAATAAAATAAATAAAAAAAATAGCAATCCCTTCCCCTTTAGACATCACTTACTTGATTAAACATTTCTAGGTTTATTAGCTCAGAACCTACCCATGACAACCCAGGGAGGTAGGCAGAAAAGAGATTACAGTTCCCATGGTATATGTGTATGTATTCAGAAATGAAGCTCAGAGAGGAAAAGCATCAAGCTCAGTGGTTCCCAAGGTGCAGCATATGCCCCATGGGGGGTGGGGGGAGCAATTTGATTTTAAGTAGGGCAATTCAAGAATTAGTTAACAGTGAATTTTTTCCATTTCTTATGGTTCTAGGGGGCCTCATCTACAGCGTATCCTACGTAATAAAAGGCTAATATGTAAATGACCAAATGGTGGAATGATCAGTCACTATGATGCACGCTGACCACCAGGGGGCAGACACTCAATGCAGGAGCTGCCCCCTGCTGGTCAGTGTGCTCCCACAGGGGGAGCACTTCTCAGCCAGAAGCCAGGCTCATGGCTGGCAAGCACAGCAATAGTGGTGGGAGCCTCTCCTGCCTCCATGGCAATGCTAAGGATGTCTGACTGTCAGGGCTCCCAGACTGAGAGAGGGCACAGGCCAGGCTGAGGGACCTCCCCTCACTCCAAGTGCACTTCGTGCACTGGGCCTCTAGTATACATAAAAGAAAAAATATAGTATATTTGTGTTCAGTACTATTCATGGTTACAGACATCCACTGAGAGTCTTGAATGTATCCCCAGCAGACACGGAAACTACTGCATCCCTTAGTCATGTTGTACATTACATCTCTCTTACTTATGTGCCTAAAGCTGAACTTTGTGCCTTTTGAGAATATTCCTTTAATACCTCTCTCCTCCAACCTCCCACCTTTGGCAACCACAAGTCTTACCTCTTTTGCTATGAGTATTTTGTTGTTGTTTTTAGATACTACTAATGAGATCAGACAGTATTTGACAACTATGGCTTTATAGTAAGCTTGAAATCAGAAAGTGTGATATCTTCTGCTTTGTTCTTTTTTCTCATATTTCTCTGACTACTCAAGGTCTTTTGTGGTTGTATGTAAGTAGGAGTGTGTTTTTTTCCTACCATTGGAATGTTGATAGAGACTGCACTGAATCTATAGATGGTTTTTGGTAGTATTGGCAATTTAACAATATTAATTCTTCCAATACATGAATATGGAATATCTTTCCATTTATTTGATCTTCGATTTTTTTCATCAATATCTTGTAGCTTTCTGCATAGAGAACATTCACCTCCTTAGTTAAATGTATTCCTAAGTACATTATTATTTTATTTATTGTTGACAGTATTACAGTTGTCCTTCATTTTCTCCCTGCTTTTCCCCTTTCACCCAGCCCTCTTCCCACCCCAGGCCTTCCTTACACTATTGTCTGTGACCATGGCTATCCATATATACATATATGTTTTTGGTTAATCTCTTCTGGTTCCCTTCCCTCTTTCCTCCGCTCTGAGACCTGTCATTCTGTTTTATGCATCCATGGCTTGGGACCTATTTTGTTCACCAGTTTATTTTGTTCATTAGATTCCACACATAAGTGAAATCGTGTGATATTTGTCTTTCTCTAACTAGCTTATTTCACTTAGCATAATAATCCCCAGGTCCATCTATGCTGTTGCAAAGGGTAAGCACTCCTTCTATTTTACAGCCGCATAGTATTCCATTGTGTAAATGGCCCACTGTTTTTTTTATCCACTTGTCTATTCTATTGTTCTTGATAGTATCATAATGTCTTTATTTCTTTGTAAGCAGTTTTGTTGTTACTATATAGAGATGCTACTGATTTTCTTGACATATATTTCTTCTATCATCTTTTGAATTTTAGCATGCTAAGTATTGATTTTGTCAAATGCTTTTTTTCTGCATTTATTGTGATAATCATATAGTTTTTTCTTTCATTTTATTTTTTTAATATATTTTATTTATTTTTTACAGAGAGGAAGGGAGAGTGACAGAGAGTTAGAAACATTGATGGGAGAGAAACATCAGTCAGCCACCTCCTGCACACCTCCCACTGGGGATGTGCCTGCAACCAAGGCACATGCCCCTGACTGGAATCGAACCTGAGACCTTTCAGTCCACAGGCCAACACTCTGTCCACTGAGCCAAACCGGTTTGGGCTCTTTCATTTTATTAATCTGATGTATCACATTGATTGATTTATATGTGTTAAACATCCTTGCATCCCAGATATATATCCCATTTGATCACAGTGAATAATTCTTTTAATGAACAGGTAAATTGGGATTGTTAGTATTTTATTGAGAATTTTTGCTTCTATATTTTTCAGGGATATTGGCCTATACTTTTCTTTTCTAGTAATGCTTTTTTATGGATTTGGTTTCAAGATTTTGCTGGCATCATAAAATGAGTTTGGGAGTGTTCACTCCTCTTCGTTTTTTAAAAAAAGTTTAAGAAGAATCATTAATTCTTTTAAAATATATTTTTACTGGTTTCAAAGAGGAAGGGAGAGGGAGAGGGAGAGGGTGGTAGAAACATCAATGATGAGAGAGAACCATTGATCAGATGCCTTCTGACTGGGAACTGAACCGTGAACTCCTGGTTCATGGGTCTACGCTCAACCACTGAGCCATGCTGGCTGCGCTACTACAGAAATTTTAAACAAACAATTAATCACACATACAGACGCACATACATACATACAGTGTTATAGAATTCCCATATATTTAAGTTTACATGAAAATATGTTAAAATGTATACTTACATTTCCAAGGACGTCAATATAAAATATATAGAACTGTGATTTAACTGCAGTAGCCACTTATCAAGTTTGGCAAGTGTGCCATGAAATGTGAGTATTCACATTTAAATCTTCATGGAAAGTAAATAAAATTGTAAGGTAGGTTTCTCTGTCACACTAGCCACACTTCAATAGAGATGAGGGACATTTAGAGCTTTGCAGAAATTTTTCTAACAACAAGTTACCAAAAATAGAAGTCAATAACCCAAAACTTAAACATTATTATATGGTTTTAAATTCAGTAATAAATTTCTAAATAACATATGGGCCAAAGAAGTGATCACAAGGAATATTCAGAGTTTTTAAACGAATTACAAGAAAAATATAACAAATAATTTGTCTTGTGACATTTTGATTGATTTAAATATATATCTTACCAAAGAGAAGAAAAAGTGGCACATTTACACAACAGAATACTACGTGACCATAAAAAAGAAGTAACTCTTACCTTTTACTACAGCTTGATTGACCTGGAGAGTATTATGCTGATGGAAACAAGCCAGTCAGTGAAAGGCAAATACCATGTAATCTCACTTATATGTGAAATCTAATGGACAAAATAAACTGACAAACAAAATAGAAGGCAGGAGGCACGAGTACATGGAACAGATTGTCAGCTGTCAGAAAAAAGGGCGCCTGGAGGGACACGATGGAAGGATTAGCCAAAGAATGGATAGATGTAACTGGCAGACACAGGCAGCAGCATGGTGTTAGCCAGAGCGAAGGGGAGGGAGGGCGAGGGCTAGGTGGAGGTGGGCAAAGGTGGGGAAAACCCGGACGTCTGTACTAGTGTCAATAATAAAAAAATAAAAGTTTTTTTTTTTTTTTTAAAAAGAAGCCCAAGCATGCATCTCAAGAAACTGAAAATGGAAAAGCTATAATTATGTGACATTAAATCCAAATGAAGATAGCAAAACACACAAAAAAATCAAAATCAAGAAAAAGAAGAAACAGAGGAGAGAGAATCAACAAGGTCAAAGTTATTTCATTGAAAATTATAAAATTGGTAAGATTTAGAAAAAACTAACAAACTCCAAATCTTGCCTATCTAATGTAAACAGGGGAATAGCTTTATCCTATTTACTGATACTAAGTAGATAATAAAGCCACATTACGAGTACGTTTTAATATGTACATTACATTTAAAAAGTATGAAAATGCAGTGCAACAAATGGAAACCTCGGTATATCTAGCATGTAGTATAAAAACTGAGTTCATTTTATGAACTTTCCTACAAAAGCATTCTTCAAGCTCCACTGGCACTGAGACAGAAAAAGTTAGGTAGATAGGGGCAGGACCATGGGAGGAGGAAGTGAAACCAGGAACCCAGCTAGGCGGAGTTACTGAGGCACCCCAACTGCGGTGGGAAGGAAGGGTGGAAGCCTGAGGCATGAACTTTAAAATGGATGGCTATTACTAAGAAAGACAGCGTGCAGATACCCAATCACAAGGCAGTGAGGCAAACACATATACAAAAATAAAAATAAAATAAAAGCGCAGGCTCCCTTCCCTTCCCCCCAGCTTAGGGCACATGGATACCTGATGCTCCTGTTGCTGGGAGCACATTCCCTATGACCACATGGCTTATGGCCACATGGACCTCCACACATGGACTAACAGTTTCATTAGCTTGGATGCTAAATGACTCCTGGCTGTCACATGGAGAGGAAGCTCTGGATGTGGGCCTGCTCCTGGAACCCTGGCTGCACCTTTTCCAGGACTGGCTTCCTCCAATAAACTTTGGTTCCATTAATCCTTTTTGTCTGCAACTTAATTCTTCCATTTTCGTGAGACAAGATATGGGATTCAAAACACCCATACTTTTGGTTTCAGCATCAGTAGTGAAAATAACATTAAAAGTATAGCATTACTCTTATACAAAGGCTTCTGGAAATAGAAAAAAAAAAGGAATGCTTTTCATACGTGTCTTTGAAGTTAAAGAAGGCAGTGGCGATGACCAGACTATATCTAGAGAACAGTCATCAACAAGTACTACCAATACTGGTAGGAACTGTCTTCTCAGCAAAAATGGAGCATATGACGATGCAATCCTTGAACATAGTTGTGGTCGAATGACTGATGTGAATTTTGCCTATCACTAAATTTCTCTGATGAAAAACCATCCGATGGAAAAATTACTTGATGTTGTAGCAAAGGGAAAGTCTGTCCAAATGATATACATTTTCCAGATTACCTGGCATAATTTAAAAAGATTAATGACAAACGAGGATTCTGACAGTAAAAATTTCATGGAAAATATTCGTTCCATAAATAATTCTTTTGCTTTAGCTTCTATGGGTGCAAATATTGCATCACCATCAGGATATGGGCCATGCTGTTTTAGAATACACGGAGAAGTTTATCATCATACTGGAACTTTACATCCATCGGATGGTGTTTCTCAGAAGTTTACTCAACTCTATATTTTGGATACAGCTGAAGCTACAAGTAAAGATTAGCGATGCCAGAAAACTGTGGTTGCTCAGAACGACTCATCATCAACATCAACACCTCATGCATGAAATAAGTGAATTAACAAAATCATACAAGATGCTACATGAGGTAGAAATAGAAGCCGAATCTGAAGCAGCAGCAAAAGGTATTGCTCCCACAGAAGTAATAATGGCGGTTAAATACAATCATAACAGTGACCCATCTACTCTATAAAAGTGAAATAGTAAAATTGACCGTTTCTTCGGGATTCCCAACAGCCAATCAGAGCAATGGCATGCAAATTAGCCCAGCCAAGATGGCGGAAGCCCACCCAAACACTGGGTCCAATGGAGCGATGGCGCCGGCGAACGCACAGGGGGAGGTCTGGCCTCCGCCTGTGCATTTGCCGGCGGTGAGTTCCCAGCAGTGGCGGCCTGCTGCAGTGCGGGGCAGAAGCCAGGCCCCCAGCCCTGCAGCCGGGTCTGGGAATGGAGCGATCTTGCTGGCAAACACCAGGTCTGCCTGTGCCGACAGTGGGTTCCGGGCAGTGGTGGCTGGCTGCAGGGTGGGCGGAAGCCAGGCCCCCGGCCCTGCAGCCGGTGTTAAAAATGGAGCGTTTGCTGGTGGTGGGTTCCGGGCAGTGGCGGCCTGCTGCAGGGCCAGGCGGAAGCCAGGTTCTGGGCCCTGCAGCCAGGCTTGGGAATGGAGCTATCGCGGGCCCACGCGACCTCGGAGGCTCATCGGTAGCTGCTCGCTGCCTGGATCCAACCTTGTGGCCTGCTCTGGGTGTGCGGGAGCTTCTGTGGCCCATGGCAGAGCCTACTATGCAGGTTGGCCACAGATGTTCCCTTTGTTGTATGTGTTTTTCCCATTGACCCCTTCCACCTCATATCCAACCCCCCTAGGCCTTTCCCCCTCTATGTCTATGTCCATA
>PVJC01028774.1:0-22333 GCA_004026665.1 Murina feae | reverse complement strand
GGGGGGGGGGGGGGGGGGGGGGGGGGGGGGGGGGGGGGGGGGGGGGGGGGGGGGGGGGGGGGGGGGGGGGGCGGGGAGGAGAGGGGCCTGTTGCACATTTCATCGTTTAGTGTGAAGGCTTTGATGCGATTTCTTTGCAAAGAAGCAGGACTCCTGTGAGGCCTTCCAACCTGAATGGGAAAGATGGCCACAGAGCTCAGGTCTTGGTGAATCAGAAGGATGAGAGCAAGACATAGGGAATGGCTTTTGGAGTCACTAAGATGGAAAAGGACAAGAAAGAAAGGTTGGGGCTCTCAAGGGAGCCAGATTTTTTTGAAACGTTGGTACTGTGCCTAAGGTTTAGTTCAGTTCTAACAAACATTTCTCAAGCACCTACTGTGTGCCAATTAGCACATGTTTAAGATGTCAGAGGTTTCTTCCCAGCCTTGACTAGGCATGACACTCACCACAAGGGGATGTGAGAGCTGAGTACAAACCATGAGGAAACTTCCATTCTCCTGGAGACTGGGAGAGAGGGAGAGAGAGAGAGAGAGAGGAAAGTTTAATCTCTCAAAACTTCAGATCCCTAGAATTAAACATTTTGTAGAGATGATGAAACTTTCTCAGGGGGAAATCAGAGGAGATCATATTTATGGTTTTGGCTGCATTGGGAATGTGAGTTAAATATCAAAACTGTTTTATTTTTTTATGCATGAAAGCCATGCCTCCAAAGAAAGGTAAATTGCTTTTTACTTGGAAGCCTTCAATACAGCATTTGTTAAGTGGTCTCCACTCATTCTAACTCCAAATACCTACATAAACCTTCAAATTACAGCTATTCAATATTTTAGCCATTAAATACCTTACTGTGTAATAGCTATCTTGATTTATAATTATTAAAAGAGCTTTTGAAATTATAATTGTTTATGATGAAAATGATATATAATGATACTATATAGGAGTAACATAAACTCATACAATTTTTAAACCATTTTAAAAAGAGAAATAATTATTTAGTTAAAGAACCAATTTATGAAAAATACTGTAACAACTTTTTTTTTTCTTCTGAAATACAACAGGTAATTGCAATGAAATGCTATAAGAAAAGAAACCAAAATGACCATGGACATAATTAATGATTTACTACATCATGAGACTCTTAAGTTTGAGAACCTAACTTTTCTTTCCTCTATCATTGTCTAAAGCAACTTACATCCCAAACATTTATTTTGTACTTTCAAAAGATCTCTGAAAATTCTAAGATGTCTAAAGTGACAGATAATGCATTTTTATGTTAGATACAAACGCTTAAATACTTTTTTTAGATAATGGAACTTTATTAGCATACTATAATGAAAACGGTACTTTTGAAATCATATTTATATGTTTTTTCTTTAACCTACTCATTCATGCCAATTAGTAAACAGGAAAAGCTTTTTGCCTGCAAGAGATTATGCTTATTGACTATTTACATAAAGAACTAAGGAGGAAATTCTGTCAATCCTCCAGGAAACATAGTTTAGGCCTTTTGCTGAAAATCATATTTTACTGAAGAACCACTACAAACTAATGAAATCTTATTAAAATCAATTAACTATAAACAAACTCCTTATATAAAGAAGTACAAAAGCGAGATTCATAAACATGGTTTGGTTAGAACTGGTATTATTTGGGGACTTTCTGGACATATGATGTTTCAAAAAATGAACAATTCATATAAAATGAATGCTAACTCAAGAGTTTATGCCATACATACATTATACCACTTTAAAATGCACTCTGCTATCAGCCCTCTTCAACTTAGTTATATGTGGAATCACTTTTTCTTAGACCTTGACTATCTCTGCACAAATAAACCAGCTTCCATTCAGGCAAACAGTAAGTTGTTGAAGTAGGGAGATAAAAAGAAATTCAGTTAGTAACAGATCATTTGACTCAAGCTGACACTTAAAGTATATCAATTCAATTATTTGTTTTTCTTCTCATTCAATTCTATGTGTACACACCCCTGGTTTTCTTTTGGCTGGACAATGAGGAGTTTTAAAATAGGCATTAACACACAAAGAATGGTATCCCCATGAGATTTATTTAAATTTGTTACTGTGTATCAAAGTTGCCTTCTAGTAAGGCCACCCTTAACCATCTCCATTTGAATTAGAGACTGTTTTCCCAGTTTGGGATAATTTTTCTACATTGAACATTTATATAAAATACTAGAGGCCCAATGCATGAAATTTGTACAAAGGGCTCGGTCCCCACCACCACAGCGGCTGCCTCTGCCATAGCTTCGTCCGGAAGCTCATCCAATCTAATTAGCATATTACACTTTTATTATTATAGACTAGGGGCCTGGTGCACAAAAATTTGTGCACTTGGGGGTGTCCCTCAGCCCAGCCTGTGCCCTCTCACAGTCTGAGACCCCTTGGGGGATGTCCACCTGCTGGCATGCCTGGCCAGCCTGGGTGAGGGGCTGAGGGCTGTTTTCAGGCTGCCCACAACTCCCATTGACCCAACGTCCCAGCAAGGCTGTCTGGAATTAGGTTTCTGGGATTTATTTATCTTCTATAATTGAAACTTTGTTGCCTTGAGCAGAGGCCTAGTCAGGCAACAAAGCCTCCTATTTGCTTCAGCTCCATGGCTTCTATAATTGAAACATTGTTGTCTTGAGCAGAGGCCTAGCAGGCAGTTTCAACTCCATCGCTGGTGCAATGGAAGCCTCCTGTTTGCTTTAGCTCCGTGGCTGCTGGTTGCCATCTTGGCTGGGTTAATTTGCATACAGCCACTCTGATTAGCTGGTGGGCATGGCTTGGCTGGTGGGCATGGCTTATGTGTCTCGGAGTGATGGTTAATTTGCATAGTACTCTTCTTTAGATTAGATAATATTGTAGGTAAGATTTATTTCCTGAGATTTGATACTTCACATTAGTTTCAGGATTAACGTGTGGAATAATATAGGTCATTGCTTTTAAGTATCTCTCACCTTTATTTCTTGCAGCTCTGAATTAAAACAAATTTGAACCCAAACCTGCAAAGGTGATAATGAGAGGGATTCCAACACATGTGAGCTTTAAGAATGAGGTCCCGACCTAGCTGGTTTGGCTCAGTAGATAGAGCATGGGCCTGTGGACTGAACAGTCCTGGGTTCGAGTCTAATCAAAAGCATATGCCCAGGTTGCAGGCTTGTTCCCCAGTAGGGGACGTGTAAGAGGTAGCCAATCAATGACTCTCTCTCATCATTGATGTTTCTACTCTATCTCCTTCTCCCTCCCTCTCTGAATGCAATAAATAAATATATATAAAAGAATGAGGTCCCATCGCTGCATCCCCAACCTGCTTATTTACATTACATGAGACACCTATCAGAGGTAATTGAACATCAGCAGGAAGTTAACCAAGTCTGTCCCATTAAATGGCCAGCTTACTGCAGCTCATTCAAGCTGGGCCCCACTTCCTCTGTGTGTCTCATTATGTTCTCTCCTGAAACTTACAGTCTTCAGTCATATTGTTATCATTTAAGTTACTTGGATGAATGTCTGGTTGTGCCCATAGTGCTTAGCAGGCCACCCTTGTCAAGTGACTCCCAAGAATTACATATGCAATGCTGAAATCACTGCAAAGGGTGAACGGCCAAGGTGATGAGCAAATTTCAGGACGCTCTGTGTCTTTCCACGGATAGCTGTCTTGAGCAATACACTTCTCGTACCACTTGACAATGTGTATTTATGTGTTCTAGATATCCATCTATTTATAAACTTGAATCCTTGTTTTAAAAACCTGACTTTGATTAAAAATAAGATTAGCCGGCTTTAAAGCTCCTAAAGCCATCTATGTCTCAAAAGGTCTGTGATTTAGAACCTTCCCCTTGCTGTGTTCTGATTTAATCGGCTCAGCTCTCTTTTTTCTCCATGTCCACCTACACACAGCTGTCCATCTCCCTGCAACCTTTTTGCTGTCAGTCAAGTGACAGCCTTGGATGGAAGCTTTGTATACCAAGGCCTCCTGAGGCCCAGCACTACATTTAGATGGAAAGAGTTTGTGGGGAGGGGGCATAACCAGTTCTCCCAAAGCTGGGGGTGGGAGACTAGTGGTGGGAGGGTTTTAGTCCATAGCCCTTCAAAAACTGCTCTCTCAAACACACGGGGAAAATGCAAACACTTCTACCAAACAAACCCCTGGCATCTGTAGCCCAGCACCAATGTACTGTGAAATAACCTGGGGGAGGGGGGAGGAGGGTGGCGGGCAAGCATTCCAAGTCTTGTTGATGAGAAGAAAAAAGTTCCCTTGTTGAACTTTATCAGGAGGTTGGCACCCAAGAATAGTTCTGGTTCCTCTCCTAATGTGAGTGATCTGATGTGTCTAGCTTCCCCTTTCTTGGATTGACTGGTTCTTAGCTGACCTGTAAGTACTAACATCTCTTCCTAAAATTACTCTGGGAGTATTCTTCTAGCTAATTGGAGAGTAGTAGCTGGAGGCATCTTTTGCTTATGACTTTGTACAGATTGCATCCTGTATGATTTAATGTCAATATTGGAAGGAGTTGGCATCCTATAGTATGAAGCCACACTACTAAGACAATTCTACTTGTACAGTAGGTAACTTTCCTGAAAAGTCAGATAGGTCATTAGCACAAATTAAAATGTTGAAGTTTATATTAAAATGTGGGCTTTACTTTAATCACTTTGTTTTTATTTGGGAACACCTGCATCTGGAGTCTCTTAAATTTGACATATTTCTGATCAGCTGAAGTTGCAGGATCTTTAAACAAAATATTCCAAGTTTATGCCTAAATCATTAGCAGCCCTGAGATGCTCTAAAAATAAACAGACTAATGTTTACCTTGTTACAGGAAATTAAATATATTTGCCTCTGTTTCAGTTAAGATATGTGCCATTTAAAATGGTGACTGCATTGTAACATAGTCATGTATTATACTTTCCCCTTGCATTAACTATACTCATATTTTACTTGTATTTGGTTTCTATTTTTAATTTTGTTGCATTGGAAATAAGAAGATATAAAGAAAAAATATATAAATTTGAATATTATAGTTCAAAAAATGATATACATTTGAATATTAGTTCATCATCCTATGTCCGTGGTCTGTTTTGCTGTCTGTCTGGGAGGATGGTCATGTGTAACAACTGGGTTTCTCCTCTATCAGCCAAAAGGCAAGCAGCAGTTATTCAGGGGCAAGGATGTAACCGACAAACCAGAGTAAATAACTATAGCCTTGGAGTTTATTTGGGATGTCAACACAGATGCTTGGAAAATCCATGGGGAATGCTCCACAAATGTTTGATTCACCAGTGCCTTAAGATGAGTGTAAACTCAATAACTACCAAGAACATAATTTCATTATTGTATTTTTTTCTGACCACAGTTAATCTTCAAAAGCAGTGCTTCTTCTGGTACTGAGTATAAGAAAGCGAATAAGTCTAAATGTAAATAATTCTGGGAAATTATACACACACAGATGCACACACACCCATCTGAAGAGTCTTGGTGATAGTAAAACCTTTAGCTTTTCAAATTAAAGCTATATTATTGATTATTGATTAGTCTCTGTTTATACAGATTCCACTTAAAAGATAATATGCCTACTTATAGTCCTGTAGTTTGTTCTGCTAAAACACAGATGCATTATTTAACTCTAATATTACCTAGAGTTCAACTGTTTTGACAGTTGATTAATTTTCAAAATCATAAAATTGGTGAGATCCAATGAAGCAGTATTTGGAATTAATATTTTAAAATTCTGGAAACCTCCCATAAGTTACACTTGGTTGCGGATAGAAATAGGCTTTTAGTAAATTGATTTCTTAGTAAGATAATGCCAAGAATAATATTAATCTTTAGAACTCAATTTGGGTTAGTTTGGGTATTTCAATAAAAAGTGTACCCAGAGATTATCTGTACAAATATCACACACACATATGCACATACATAGGTGCAAACTCACAAATATCCAGAAGTACACTTGGTAAGCCACTGCTTTGTTATCACGAAAGAATATGACTTGCAGTAATACAGTCCTGCCTTTTAACTCAGAATAAAAGCTTATATAAAAGCTAACTTATATGGGTTAAAGGGGAAGAATAGTTGATTATTAAAGAAAAAATGAACTTAAATTTTGACATCTGCATAAAATTGCTTCTTTAACCCTCAAAATAAGTTATTGATTTCCACTTTTAACTTCATAATATTGAATTTATTCTTAATTCTTTCTTTACCATGAAAATAACATTTTCCATTTATATTCAGTGTACTTTATTTGGGAAGTAATAACCATAAAAATGAATTTCAGTAGGTATTTATACTGTGTGTGAAGGGGTGTTTTCCTGTATATGTAGTCCAAATAATTTAGGTTGTAATTAATCTATGAAGTAAAATTGAGTTAGCTGAGAGTGAAAAATTTTGTAACACTGTGGACGTTTACTTCTTTTCTATGACCACATAGCCTTTGCATTGACTTTTCTTATGCGGCCCATCCATTATAGCCATTTGTGGAATAAATACAGATCTTCACACAATTACTTGCTTGATGCCAAACCAAAATGAATGGCATTGTGTTGTACCATATTGGGCAAATGTGACCACTCTGTAAACAGAATATCTAATTACATTCCCCATCATCTCTGCAGTAGATTTTGATTCCAGTAGCTTGTATCCCAAAGCCACCAACATTTGCTTTTCTTTTAGCTGATTATTTGAGTGCTCCCAACAAAAGAGGAATAAAACCCAAAACAAACACATAGCTTAGCTAATTTTCAGCAAGTCTGCTTAAAACTTAGATTGTTCAGAAGTTTCAAATTGGTGATTTAAATAAGATTTAGAGAAACTAATGTTTTTAAATTTTTATCCTGGTCTCACTTTTTTTTTTCAGGAATCAAGAATAATTTAGAATGGACTGATCTTTCAAAAATATGGTCATTATTAAGCATTGTATAAAAATCTATTGCCTCATGAACATGGCATAGTGACCCAGTTACAGATTTGACATTGAAGATTTTGACCATTTGAACATGAGCTCCACCACCCATGACATGTAATCTATAACTTCGTTGATACCCAAATTCAAGTTTCACAGTCTATGGCCAAAGCAAGAAAGAGTATCATTTAGTTAAAGGACTCTAACTATCGATGCAGTATTTAACCTCATGTCAGCCCTCATGGTGTCTGCTCTTCATCTCACAGAGTAATTATCTTTCTTTGTCTATAAAATGGGCTACAAATAGTACCTACCTTAGGATTGTCATAGGAATTAACTGAGATACTTCATCTAGCTACATAAACAGAGTGCCTGTCACAAAAAAATCATTGTTTGCTATTAATATTATTGTACCTTAATTTGGTGTTCAATAGTGAGGCACTAGGTAATTGCCAGAAAATTACCTTTTTATAAATTGGACCCTACATTTCTATTTAAAATTAGAGGCCTGGTGCATGAAATTTGTGCACTGGGGCAGGGAGGGGGGCATCCGTCAGCCTGGCCTGCACCCTCTTACAGTCTGGGAGCTCTCAGGGGATGTGGGTCTAAGCCAGCAGTTGGACATCCTTAGTGTTGCTGTGGAGACAGGAGAGGCTCCCAGCCTTGTTCCCAGCTTCTAGCTGAGCAGCACTCCCACTGTGGGAGCACACTGACCACCAGGGAGCATCTCCTGTGTTGAGCATCTGCCCCCTGGTGGTCAGTGCAAGTCACAGCAACCAGTCAGTCTGCCGTTTGGTCTATTTGCATATTAGCCTTTTATTATATAGGATAATTATCTGAACAATGCTTTTAAAGAGTTTCACAAGTATTTTTCTGCCAAAGCTTACTGTTTCCATTTGTCCTTAGTCTAAACTTCAGAAGTAGATTCACTGTTATTCCACAGTAGGGAACTGCCTTCTTCCCATGTACTATAGCTTGCAGTGACTATTCTGTTTTTATACTTCAATATTTTATATGTTTGGTTTATTCCGTTGTGGAATATGTGTGCATGCTTGTGTGGTTTTTTGTTTGGCTATCACAAAGTGTGAGCTGTAACTTCTTTTCTATTCCCAAAATTTCCTATTCCTGGTGTCATTCAAAATTCAGATGTTAGTTTTTCCCAAACACAGGTGACAAAATCTTAATGGAATATGGGTTCTGTTCATAAAATAACAAAGCAGAGGGTGAAAATTCAATAATTTAGCTCAGGTGCTACAAAAATGTGTTAAACAATGAAAGAAATGTCATATTAGACAGCAAGATCCTGGATTCTGGATTGTTTGATGTTGGAGGAATAATCACAGCTCATAATCCTCAATTTCAAATCAAGATCATCTAGATGGTTCCTTTCAATAGAATACAATACTAGTTTTTAGCAATTGCCACACTTGATTTTCCTTTGGGGAAGAATAAAGCTTCATAGTCAATCACTTCAAAGTAATTTCTACTATTCATAAACAAAGCGAATGTCGAATAGGTCATATACAACATTTTATTTTTGTATGTAAATACTCTTGAGTTCTATAAAAATTCTGCAAAAATAATAGCAAAAACTTATTTTCCAATTTGTATTTAAAAGCTCTGTTTTTCAAAATCACATGTTAG
Source organism: Murina feae (assembly GCA_004026665.1). Lineage (NCBI taxonomy): Eukaryota > Metazoa > Chordata > Mammalia > Chiroptera > Vespertilionidae > Murina > Murina feae. Next base: position 13,782 of record PVJC01028774.1, on the reverse strand, counting down.
CAATTCAAACCTATTAAAGTAATATATAAAATGCTTTGTATATTTAACTTTTCTTGTAATGTTAACCTTTGTCTTGTTTACGAATGTGAGCTTATGAATTTATAACTCTTGCAGTTAGAAGGTCTTCATAAATAAAACAACCCACTTAGATCTGCATGTTTCAAATCACAAGTCAACAAGCAACCAACAGATGGATGCATTTTAATTAGTCAATCTATTGCTATTTTTTGGTTAGAAAAATTTTGTGCTGGTTGTAACAAAATCTTTCACTGGGTGCAAAAATAAGGATTCTCTAAGAGCTACGGGTTTCCTAAAAGATATATATTTTAATAGTTTGATGACCTATTCAGATTTTGTATGGAGATAAATTAAACTAAATTATTGGTGGAAAAAAACAAATCAAGCAAAATAATTTGAAGTTATTGTAAACCTTGAGATGTGATTAAAGTTGTGATCAGTATCTATTTGCATTTTTTTACTGATTTTAACTGAGTTAGGCAAGCCAGTATGATCCAATTCAATTCTAGGCTGTTTTTGCAATATTGTACAGAAAGAACCTACAATATTATGTTTCAATTTTTAATTTGCATTATTCTAACAAATAACTTTGAAAAAAAGCTGCTCTTTGTTTTGGAAAAATTGCTGCAAAAATGAGAAGGTAATATTGATGAAAAGAAGCCAGATGCAGAATTGTAAAAGGTTTTTAGAGATTATATTGGGTGGTAACAATTTTAAATGACTGTCTTTTCTAAAAGGGAAAAAACCATAGTCTATCAGATTATCTCTTCATAGGCACAGAGCAAAAGGAATGGAGAAATAAAGTAATTATTTTTATAATTCAGGCACTTAAACTGTCTTTTGAAATATACAAATGATTGATATGATAATTTTGACTGAATTAGACAAATTGCTCTTTCACAGTTTGCCTTCTCATTACATGAGTAGATACAACCTGGGTGGATGTAACATTTATAAATGCAGAACACTAAACTCATAGCTTATAGTACTTTTTAAGATTCACTCAATTCTATATAATCACTTACCTTTTGGCAACATGATAGTAGCAACTTATCATCTTTTTCTTCAAAATCACCTGCTTAGAATTTTTCCTCTGGGACCCTACAGCACTGCTATTCAAAAGACTTCAATGGATGACACTAGACCATTTTATCCACACAAATATTGCTAGTCACTCTGGCATATGTATATGAAATACAGGTAACAATGAAAACATTGAGTTTAGAATTCAAGAAATAATGAGCTTAACTATATTTTAGTACTTCATTTAATAAAATATGTTAATGGAAAGATATTATATGCTCTGCTGAAGCTACCAAAAGAAAAAGATCAGCCCCAAATTGCAAATTAATGAATTGTCTCCGTTGAAATCTGATGACAGTTTGTATATATTTTTTACTTTAAATGACTACATTTTTGCATTTTTATAAGTTGGAAACAGTATAGAAGGGAAAGACAAGTATTCAAAGCCTTTCAGTGATCTATTATTAAACTCAGGAAAAGAAATCGAGAAAGCCTACTGGGATCTTACTGTTTTGATTTAAATAATGTATATAAAGCTGGGTGTACCTTTTGCTTTTGGAAAAAGAATAAGAAGCACCTTTGTTGATGACAAATTAATATTAACGGTAAAAGAGAGGAGGCAGATGACCTGTTTAACTTAATCTTCCTTCTTTTTCACTAAGATAAAGAGATAGGCTTTCAAACTGGACAGGAAGGAAAAATGATTGAAAATTTCAGCAGTCAAAAATCAGCCCCTGTGTTGGATGCCAGGCTGCAGTGGTAACCAAGGCAGATACGGTTTTCTCAGGATGGGGGAAAAGAAAGAGAAGAATAGAGAGCAACTGTAAAGAACTATAACTCTCTAAGTACAATTTAACTCCTTTCTAGGAAAATAAAATAACTTACTCCTATAATTATGGAATTATAGCTGATAATCTTTAAGATACCCTGAGAATGAATGGGTATGGTAAAACTGGCAAGCAACAAACAGCAGCTTGTTATTTGAAAAGCAAAATGTTCAACGACAAATATCATAAATCAGTAAGCTGAATAAGGATCTCTAGCAAAATATCCTAATTGTCCTAACAGATTGTTAGAGAGATAGCTTAGAACACACATAGGGAAGGAAGAGGGAATTCCTAGGCCTTTGAATTGCAGCACATAGTAGGCAACAAATAGTTGCCAAATGTTCTTTTTTCTCATTAGTTCAAGTAACACTATAGTGTTCTTGATTTTAGAAAAGCAGTTGACAGAGTCTTTCATATCATAATGGAGAAGATGGCTCTGTCTAGTCCCACATATTTATCAGTGACACAGTGACATAAAAAAAAAATCAATAGTTTTTATTTTTTATATCATCTGAGACTAGCTAATTTGCTGAGCAAGAATCAGACTTCAAATGTCCTTGGTACACTGGACCAATAGAATAAAGCACCAAAGTGCAACTTTACTGAGAGAACTACCGATGTAAAGAAGATCAGTTATATACATCTGAACTCAAGAAGCTATGACTTCATATCAGCTTATATAAAAAAAGATCTGCTAGGTTTAGTGGATGCAAACCTTCACATGTGACACCAGAGGGATGGAGAAGGGGACCAAACAAATGCAGTCTTGGGCTGAATAAACCAAACCCCAGTATCCAGAGAAGAGGGAGACCAGTCCTGTCTTCTACTTAGTGGGCACATCTGGGATTGGATGTTCTTTCCTGGTTTCCACATTTGTACAGGGACAGTGACAAATGACAAAAATCCAGAGGGGGAAGGCCACATGGCCTCGAGCCCATGACTCAGGAGAAATTGTTGAGGGCAGTGGGTAATGTTTAACAAAGAGAAGCTTAGTGTCGCCGACCATGACAGCTGTCTTCAAGTAAATGCAGGCCTGTCATGTCCAAGAGGAACACCCGACTCTATTCTGTTCCAAAGGCAGAACTGAGACCAGTGGGAAGTCTTTAGGCAGATGCAGATTTCTTGTCAATGTAAGGAAAAACTTTCTTATGGTTTGAATTTCCTCTATCTGCTGTTCCGTAAAGCAATGCCCCCCGGGAAAGATTCAAGCAGAACCGGGTTAAGCATCCATAGTGATGCTTTACGAGGAAATGTCTGTGTTGGTGGGAAAATTGAATTGCTTAACCTCTTAATTGAATTAAGAGTGTATATGAAATGATGGTGAAAACAAGCAAATAGCAGGCAATCCAGAAAGCATTAGGTGTGGAGGTTCTGCAGAGAATGGCGGCTACTGTAAATCCTATGAGGATTAGGAAGGCAGTACTGATTAGAGAGGAGATTTGGAAGAGAACTGCAGCATCTAGGACAATGCTACCTGTAAAAATACAATATAAAGCATATATCTCAACCACAGATTTAATTTAAATGTTTTCGTAGTCATTAAAAGAGCTAGGGAAAATCAATGTTAATAATATATTTTACTTAACCCCACATATCTGAAATGTTACCATTTTAACATATACTCAAAATTAAGTATATTATTGAGATACTTTACACTTGTTTCCATACTAAGTCTTTGAAGGCCGTTGTATATATTATTACTACACCTACAACACATTCCAGCTAATCCCATTTCAAAGGCTCTGTAGCCCTATGTGACAAGTAGTTACTACATTAGACAGCACAGACTAGAAGCTAAAGTCCCCAGCATGGCTAGTTAAAATAAAAAGAGTTATTAGTAAAGCAGGCAGAACCACACAGGTTACCAAGAAATTCTAGACACTACAGCCAAAATAAAGAGGGTAAAGCTGCGAATGTTTTCATTCTGGTAATCGCAAGAGTGACAGGAGCCAGGGATACAGGTGGAGTTTGACCACACAGCTCAGAATCCATTGAGGCTGAACTGCACCTGCCCCACTCCTGGTTGCTCTAGCAACCAGACTCCCTCCCCCCCATGCTAATGACATTTTAATGAGGACATCCACATGCAAATGAATTAAGCAGTAATTACAGGCAGATCCTCACTTGTCTACCAGCTCCACTTAAGGGGGGTGGTGGTTGAGGGAGGACTTAGGGAGAGTTGATACTGCACAGATCACGAAAGGAATGGATGTGAGTGATGAAGTAAAATGGTTATTCGGTGCCTGTACATGAGGCAATAAGTCATGTAGTTATATATCTTTGTTGTCCCATCTGTTTGACTTTCCCTGCTTTTACCATTACTCAAGGGGAGAGAGACAACCCAGGGGAAAGAGGGCAAAGAACAGGAAGACACAATAACTCTGCAAAAAAGGAGCAGGTTTAGGGAGAAATGCCAAGCCCCCTCTCCCAATAATTTAAAAATAAATAACTTATGAATTGCTCCACCTCCCAAACCACCCATGGGATCTGAAGTGTAAAACATTGAAACTCTGGGAAAAGATTAAAAAAAAAAAAAAAAAAAAAAAAGCCTGTTCTTTATTCTTGGGTCTAGTTTGCTCTTAAGGGTTTTCCCAAGTAGATCAGACCTACATATTAATTAACTAGAGGCCTGGTGCACAGATTTGTGCACTGGTGGGGTCCCTCAGTGTGGCCTGTGGGGATCCGGCCAAAACCAGCTGTCCAACATCCCCTGCAGGAGGTAGCAGTGCATGAAGCAGCAGGTGGCTGGGGAGGAGCCAGAGCCTGCCACACCACTCCTGTTCATCCTGGCCCTGCTGAGCCTGCCACCACTGCCACTTAGTAGGCTCACTGCTGCTCTGCTGTGGTCTCCATGCGCCTGTCCTAGAGCGATACTGGCATGCCCATGACCAAGAAACAGCTGTGGGTTCATGCCCAGTCAGTCCCAATGCTGGTCCCAATTCCCATCCCTGTCTGGATGGGGGAGGAAACTCAGGGGGAGTGTCCATGGGAGAGGCTTGCATTGCTGTAGCAGTGCTTACCAGCCATGAAACTGGCGTCTGGTGCCTGTTGGTCAGCTGAGCGGTGCTCCTGCTGTGGGAGCACACTGACCACCAGGGGGCAGCTCCTGCATTGAGCATCTGCCCCCTGATGGTCAGTGCATGTCATAATGACTGGTCAAACGGTTGCTTAGGCTTTGTAGTATATATATACAGGCCCAGTGCACAGATTCATCCAGGGCATGTCCAGCTGATTTTGTCCAGTCTCTATCAGAGCTGATTGGGGCTGGCCAGCTGGCCAGGGAGGGCCCGCGGGAGGGCTCCAGGGTGTATCCGGCCATCTTGCCCAGTCCCCGTCAGCTGGACCCCAGCATCAAGCTAACGTACCAGTTGGAGTGTCTGCCCTCCCGGTGGTCAGTGTGTGTCATAGCAACTGGTCAAATGAATGGTCGGACACTTACATTTTAGGCTTTTATTATATAGGATAGTGAAGAAGTTGAATACTGAACTTCAGAAACTTAATAACCCTGGCAACGAGGGACATTTTGCTGACTTGGGAATAGTGAGTATACTGTACTGCATTTTTGTATCTTGTAGGAATTTTTAGACTTCTAGAGTCTTTTAGGGCATCTCAATATAAACACTAAAAAAAATCTGGTTGTTGATATTTTCAGAAAATACTCAGCAACTGATTTGCAATTAGTTCATTGGAGAGAGCATCACTTTGGCTACCACACCGATAGCTGCTGTAACACTATTGACACTGTACATCAGTAATGGCCTTCAAATGAGAACTTATAAAAGAAGTAATACAGCATTTTTATCTTTTCTTTTAGAACAAAAGTGAACATTATAGTGTTTACCACGTATCAGGGTCTAAGTTATATAGTAGCCTTAAAAAGAAACAATTATTATTAGACCATTTTACAGATGAGGAAATAAAGTGACTTGCCTCAGCTAGTAAGTGGCAGACAAATGAACTGATTTCAATTAACTCAGCTCCACAGTCTTCTGATGAATTACTAGGATAAAATCTTCAAAAAGATAAAATAATTTCTGTTAATTGTTAACTGATCAATTATTTTGCTATCCAAATAGAGCTACTTATATAGTGAAATTATCTAACTGGTTATTATGTTCAGAACAGATAATTAGAATAATGAGTAGATCAGTTTGGCTGGAATGGAAGATTCTTATAGGGCATCAGAGGAAGGTGTTGGTAAAGGCCAAACTCTCAAAGAATCCTAAAATAAGGAGGCTCCAGAAAGTATCACTGAATGTTTTTGATGTGAGGAAAAGAGTATTTGAGAAAATTTAATTTAGCAGTAGCATACAAGGATAGAAGGGATAAAAACTGGAGCTACTGAGACCAGTGCAACCATAATTGTTTGCCAAGTGCACACATGCAATGACGTTGACAGTAGGAATGAAGAACATATCCAATGACCAGACATTTCCAAGGGGGGAAATAAGTGAAACTATGGACATGAATGGAGTAGAAAACACGAGGAAACAGAAAAAAAAACAAAGGATAAAATCCTAGCTCATGATTAAATCTAGAACTTTTGGCCAAAGAGACTAAGTGACAGAAATGGGGAAATTTCAGTGGCAATTGGGTTAGGCCTGGGTTTAAGCCTGAATACCACTCATATTTTGGGCCAGGTCATTCTTTGTTGTGGGGGCTGTCCTGTGCATGGCAGGATGCTCCCCATCACCACTGGCCTCTACTTGCTAGACACCAGCAGGACTCATCCCCAGTGAGACAATGTCTCCAGACACTGCTAAATATAGCCAGGAAGTGGACCAGAGTCCAGAAGCAAAATCCCTTTCCACTGAAGACCACTTGCTTCAGGAAACAGTGTGATTTCAGTAAACTTTGAGGGAGTAGTAGGCCAATCTGGTGAGTGTATCCAGGAGACCCGGGAAGTGCAGAATTGAAATTCAAGAGAGAGACGGGAACTCAAAGTGAATATTTTGTATTACCTTGTAAAGAAGCAGTAGGGGGTGGGGCCAGTAGGGTTAGGGAATAAAAGCTCTGAAATAAACAAAATTGGGCAGAGAAAAAAGCACTTCAATGAAGTAAATAGAGATAGCATCCTGAGATGAGAAGGAAGCCAGGTTGGGCAAAGTGATCATCCCAAAGGAAGGGCTACAGGAGGAAAAAGCTTGTGTGAAAGAAACCACTGGTAGGATGATAAGTGGATCTCAGTGATTTTAGAAATAAAACTACATTAAAGTCCATGTGTGTGAGTGTGTGTGTGTAGGGGGTTGATGGTAGTGATGATATAGTAATTAGATTTCACAAAATTAAGGAGCGACTTGATAATGATAAAGTGATGGTAGCAATGATTCTGGATGATTCTTTGCAAAACTTTGGCACTAACAACTACAGGAGAACTAGGGCACCTTAGAAAGTGGCAAGATCAATGAAAGAATGTTATTACTTATTTATTTTTAAATACATTTTTATGTATTTCAGAGAGGAAGGGAGAGAGAGATAGAGACATCAATGATGAGAAAGAATCATTGATTGGCTGCCTCCTGTATGCCCCTTACTGAGAATCAAGACTGCAACCTGGGCATGTGCCCTGTCTGGGAATGGAAGCATCACCTCCTGGTTCATAGGTCAATGCTCAACCACTGAGCCATGTTGGTTGGGTGAGAATGTTCCTTTTTAGAATATGAGATAATAGAGACAGTTTTTAGGCAGACAGGAACCAGGGGGAGGCCATGGTACCAGAAAAGAATCAAGGACCCTCGTTTGATCCTTCAAACAAGAAGGCAAGACTTTCTGGGATGAACATCACTCTGTAGACACCTCTCCTTAGAAATTCCTATGAGCAAGATGCAGACCAGAAGACAAAGATGCAAATATCAATCTTGGTGCCACTGAAAAATAAACTAAATTTTTTTGTAAGGGAAGGGGGGATTTTACTATATGCCTTTCCTACTTTTTGATGTTTGACTCTTGTAAATATGTATTAATTGTTGCAAAAAATTGAACAGTTCTGTTTAAAGAAAGGAAGGATATAGAAAATGAAATATAATGCTTTGCTTGTCTTTTCTCAAAGAGAATTTTAGCATGACATTGCGCACAATTTTTAAAACACTTACTCATGGGTGTAGGACTGTATAAAATTTATCTCCTGTCAATTGTCTGAGTCAGTTGTTTGGATGTTGAAGTAAGACAACCATGGTAAAGTGCAGCTAAAGGGAGCTATTTCAGACAATTGTAAAAGCAAATAAAAAATACTAGATTTTTAAGTTTTCAAAATTATTCCATTTTTGTTTGTTTGTCCAAAGTATGATCTCAAGCCCCCAGAGGAAAGATTTTCAACCACTAAAATAGCTCATTATGGAATTTACTTTCCGTTTTCATTAGTATTTCCATCTGTCTGTGCATTTAGATCTAACTAGAATTAGAGGTGCTTGTTACATATCACAATTTCAGGTGTTTTTAGTTGATTTTGTCATTCTAGAATTACACACCTTCACTGAAACAAGTAAAATAGTGCACATGCTGTTCCCTGTGATCGTGAAAAATCTCTCCATTCATCATCATAGTTGCTCACCATCAAGAAATCTAATGTAACCATAAATAATGCATCCTTTGTAGCAAACATAAACATTACATAAAATTCAGGAAATCCAACTATTGAATACAACATGCTGAACTTGGTTTCATTTAATTGATTTTTACGGGCCTTTATTTCTTGAGTTTTATAATAATACCTTGAGGATTTCAGAAATTTTAATCATCAAGCTTTATTATGTATTATCTGTAACCTTCTTTCACACTCCCTTTTCAGTTGCTTAATGGAAAAGTACTTATTGAAAATGATTTACCGAAAGAGATTATTTGTGTGATGCATACTAAAATACTCTGTGTAAAGCACTTAATTTGAATGAAATATTTTATATTACAACTGACATTATAAGATCATAATTATACACATGCAAAACCTTCTTGGTGTTCTTCTTTTATCTGTTTCCAAAAGAACACATGTTCCACATACATTCAAATATTCACTCATATTTTTTGAGTGCCAGGCACTATGTGAAATGCCAGAAATACTATAAGGACCAAAGTATTAAAGTCCCTGTCCTCCTAGAAGTAAATTTCCAGTGAGACAATAAAGCAAATGAGCAAGTCACATATTGTAATAAATGATGAAGGTCACCCCACCTGGAAGTGGAGCAAAATTGCTGGAGAGGAGCAAGATGTCAGAGAAAGCCACTCAGATGAGGTGACACATGCATGCATGGACTAGGTTCTATATGTGCCCTTAGTGTTTATACATGGAGTCTATAAAATACATTTTCATATATAGCTTTATGTTGAGTCAAAGTAAACCTTACTTATCAAAGTTAGAATATCAGTCTTCAAATGCCTGACCCAAAAAGGAACAGACACTTAAATCAGTTGATTCATTTATTTTAGTACTAGAGGCCTGGTGCACGAATTTGTGCATGGGTGGGATCCGGCTGGCCTGCCCCAATCAGGGCTGATTGGGCTAGGCTAGCTAGGGGGAGGGGCTGATTGGGGGTGGGGCCAGCCAGGGGGGAGGGGCCGCGGACATTCATACACTCAGGAGGCAGAGGGTTCCCTTAGCTAAGCCTGCACCTTTTTGCAGTCCAGGAGTCCTTGGGGGATGTCTGACTGACTTTAGGCCCACAATTAGACATCCTTAGTGCTGCCATGGAGGTGGGAGAGGCTCCCACCACTGCTACTGCACTCGCCAGCCATCAGCCCAGCTTCTGGCTGAGTAGTGCTTCCTCTGTGGGAGCACACTGACTACTTGGAGGCATCTCCTGCATTGAGCATCTTCCCCCTGGTGGTCAGTGCACATCATAGTGATAGTCCTTCAGCTGTTCAGTCTATTTGCATATTACCGTTTTATTAGATAGGATAATCTCTCATTTGCATTTAATCTGTGTATTAAAATTATAGTTCATTCTAATGAGAAACAGAAAACATTATTTATGGCAAATTTAAGTTGAAAAAATTCTTATTGTCCTTAGGTTCATATTTTTTTGTTTAATTTGAAGTTTAAGAAGTAGGTTAAGAGCTAGATATCTTTACTGTGTCCTCAATAACATTATTTTTTTCCTCATTTATTACTAATAATCATGTGCTTAATTTTGTTTTCTTACCTCTTCCAACACAGATTTTGTTTTACAATTTGTAAGTTGAAACTAAATGTGTATTTCCCATTAAACAGAATAAGTGCCTATCTTTTCCAGTAGGTCACCTGAACCATGTGTACACATGTGTAAATGTGAAATAGTTTTATTTAATCAATATTCAAAATAGAAATTGTTCCAGGGTAAAAGCATTATTAAAATTGTACCAACTTTTGGGACTCAAACAAAAAATATATTGAGAAATGAATACAATAACTTGACCAAAATATAAATTAACTATTTGTGTGTGTGTGGTTAAGATTCACAAAATGCCAGAAGAAGCAAAGATAAAGAAGGTCTAAGAAAAAGCCATTAATATACAAAGGATATTGGAACAGAGATGAAAACAGTACACGAGGCCTAGATTAAATGGAGTTTCCTAGCTGAATGTGAAGTGCCAGCTCCAGGATCCAGTTGGTGCTTTTGTAGAGTTGTTTCAAAACATCACAACTCACTCAGTCAACCAGAGTCCCAGTTATTTGATGCTCAAATAGGTTATTGGTCTAAGGTGTGTTAGTTTTTGTAGTTTTTTACAGATTATTATGAATTAGTAACAAACACACATAAGTGTACCTGCAAGTAGGCTGTTTATACACTGCTCTAAACAAGCCTGGAACATGACGTGTTGGCACAATTATTTCAGGGTTAGGATATTAACCTTGAAAATAATCCTGAACAAGCATAGGAATTTCAGGCTACTAATATCCTCAATAAAAGTGATAAAATTTAACTGCTTGGCTTTATATTTCTATGGCCCACATCAGTAGTTTCCAACCCTGGCTTTTTCACTCTGTATGTTATCTTCACTTTTCTTATAGAATCTTTAGAAATCTCCAAAGCAAAAACCCTTTACAAACCAAATGCTTAGTCATCAAGCAGCTGGTATGTGTTTAATATTGAAGTAGGCCCCGTGAGGACCACAAGGGCACCCGTGCCCATGGCCCCTGCACTGGAGAGTTTGTAATTTCATTCGGAAGATGAGATAAAAAACAAATACAGAAATTAAAGCAAGAGAATATAATACAAATGTAATTACATTCATTCTAATGTTAAGTGTGTGTCTCTGTGTGTGTGTCTATGTGCCATGTGGCACTTTGAAATTAAACGATCAACACTTGGGTAAAAGTGGCAGGCTGCTCTCACGCAGTGCTATGAAAACATAGCTTATATATTTTACTTGCTCATCTTAACCCAATCTGAATTTTAAATTTTGAGATAATTACTTAAATCTCAGACCTGTAAAAAAAAAAAAAATCTGAAAGAAGGGGGGAGTAGTGCCTCTGTCTGATTTTTGTGTCTCGAAGCAGCTGGCCCCATGAGAGCTCCCAAGAGGCCATGTGTCCTCGCCTGGCCTACATTGCTCCGACCCGCCTGGAACAGTGTGGTGGTGCTAACCGAATTTATCAGGTCCAGCAACATCTGCTGGTGTGGCATCCTTGCTCAACACTGATTGTCACTCCCTGTCACAGGATGAATGTGCCCCGAGTGCCTGTTGGGGTGTGTGATAATAAAGCATGCATTAGCGAGTGTCGGGGTGGGGGTGGGCAGAGGCATTCATGGGCCTCCCCATGCGCTGCAAGCAAGTGGGCAACAAAGGGGAGGTGGCAGGATGCACAAAAGTGCTGATGCCAGAAGGCCTGACATGCCGCAGGCGGGACGTGACATCTTGTGGCTTTTGGCTGTTGCTGGGTGTGATGTATGTCACAGTCATGATGGATGACTTTCAGATCTTTCCCATTATATCATATCTGTAAGAAATTCCCTTTTCCTCAAATGCCTTTTTGTTCCCCCACCCCTGAGCTGCAGATGGCATCTACCCACGCATCCCATTGTGTGAAGCTTATGGAGAACCTTGCCATTCTTCTAGGGATCCTGCTCATGGTTGAGTTGCCAGCATTCAATTAAGACGAGGTTATGGCTTTGGGCAATTTAACCTCTTTTTAACACAGAGTAATGATAGTGTGTGGCCATTTAGGAATTTCCAGGGATGCCACTGATGTTTTTCATTAAAATCTGAAAAGATAAAATGAGCAGATAAAATAAAGGCAATTGTTTTTCAAACTCACGTTAGAACTAACTTACTCTTTAGAAAGAAAAAAAGTCTATTTCAAAGCTATTTGTAAACATACATGAATTCCTAAAACATGTGAGCTCTCTCAATTGCAAAATTCAGCTTAACAATATTCATGTTAACTGCAAAAGTTAAACATACATGAGTTGGTGGCACACCTAAGAAATTTCTCTCTCTTTAGCTCAATGACATAAATTTTGCATGTCCGATTTATATGGCAATTATTTTTTCCCTTAGGAAATGCTGCAATGATGAGTAACATGGAAGGAATCTTTTCCTGTTCTTTTCTTAGTATTACTTCATGCATTATATAAAAGAGAATATATAGGTAATTATAGGCTGATAAGTCAGTGAGTAGGTACAGGGATTTCTACTAAATTATAGAAAAAAGTCAAAACATCAACATATCCTCCATGATATGTGTGACGGGTGAGTGGTTAAACCATTCAAATGGAATACTCCAAACTTGTGTTTAAATATTTGTGGATTAAAGTAACTTAGGTATAGAGAGAAAAGCCATAGAGATCCTTGGAAATCTCAGATTTATTTTAGTCGATCAGTCTCGGCTTCCAGTAACAGGTAACTGGGGCTCGGATGGGAGGATCAAGGTACGTACCTGGATGGCTATCAGTGGAATGTCAGAATCCCCAGGAAGGGCTCCCTGTGTGCACAGATACAGAATTAGATGACTCTCGAAAACGTCAGTATCATAAGGAGCACTCAGTTAAAAGGGGAGACAAGAAAGCAATGAAAACAAGAGAGGTAGTGAAAAAGAGACAGGAATTTGGTCAAATGCCTGAGTAGAATAAGGAAAGGAGCTCCAGATAGAATAAATACAACATGTGGGCCCATTGACAGAGAAGCCCACTCACTGGTTTTTGAAGGTTGACCTTGTGAAATGATAATTCTTATCTACACTGAATATGACAAGTAAAAACAATAATCTCTAACATTTATTAAGAGTTAATTATGTATCAGACACTTTTCTAAGTACTCTGTAAGAATCAAACAACCTTTTGGTTTTGGTCAAGCTACCCAATCTATTAATAACAATATAGTGTGTTTTGTGGTTTCCCATTTATGTGCATTCTGAGGTATTGTTTCCCAAATTACCAAATCATAGGACTCCCTGGCTGCTCTTTAAAAATACAGGCTTCTAGAACCCTCCCACAGAGGCCTTACTTAGGCTAAGAGCCTTTTCTTTTCACAAGTAATCCAGATAATTCTTATGCTCAGGACATTTGGGAAAACACCGACTTTAGGGAAAAAGTGTTTCATATATATATATGTACTAGGGGCCCGGTGTACGAAATTCGTGCACAGGCGTGGGGGATGCAGGGGGATGGTCCTTCAGCCTGACCTGCACCCTCTCTAATATGGAGTTCTTGGGGACTCGCACAATCCAGGATCTCTGGTTCTTAACCGCTAACCTGCCTGCCTGCCCTAACCACTCTGCCTGCCTGCCTGCCTGCCTGCCTGAATCCCCTAACTGCCCTCCCCTACGGGCCTGGTCACCCCTATTAACTTTCTTTTTTAATGTTATCTCCTTCACACAAAATTGTATTTGACTTCCTTATTGGCTTCTTCTCACACAATTTTTCTCCTTTATGTAACACTTTTCCTACTGACTCATCATTTATAAACTTTCCTTTCCTCCTTATTTCCTACTTCTGTTCCATCA
>PVJC01028773.1:0-22335 GCA_004026665.1 Murina feae | reverse complement strand
CTGTATTTATAAAATAGATGTTTAAAATTGAGGATACTTACGTAGTTCAATTCCAAATAAAAGTCATTGAAATGCTCACAAAAAAAGAAGAAAAATAGCGACACAAGCAGAACCTTGGCATTAAGAAATTTGATCAAAATCAAGTGTGCAATGTGAGCAGAAATAGAAAATCTGCCGGCAGGGAAATGTTATAGAAAATGTTAAAGCCTAAACCAGGGACGTGGCAATGAAAATGAAAAAGAATGGACAAGTAGGAAATACATTTAAAAGCAGAATGTATTAGATACATTGTTAGATATGGAAAAGGAGGCCCTTGGATATTACTCTGAGGTTTCAAGCAGTCACTGGGAGAATTGTGTTGCCATCAATAACCACAGCAACAGCAACGACAATAACAAAAGGCGTGTAAGAATTAAACTAGAAGCTGAGGCTAAAGAATTTGTACTATATCTATATTATGGATTATTTTGCAATCATTGAAGAGAAAGAGAAAAGACTCTATATTCAGATACGAAACTGCAAAAGCTAAGTGAAAAAGCAAGGCATGAAACAGCATATCTTCTTTTGTTTTATTAAAAGAGTAAATATTATATGTTTACATATATATAAAATATTATAAATACATCAACTATTTCTGAAAGGATACCCAGGAGGCTATTAACAGTAGAGGCAGCAAAGAGAGGGATTGGAAGCAAGGGGCCTGAAGTAGGAAGAAGGCAGTTTTAAATTATGTATGTATTTTGGAATTCTTTCTCTTGTGCATGTATTACTTTCTCAATAAAAGTACTGAGTCGGTATTAACTAAAAGTAAACAAACCAATAGTGAAGAGAATGGGTTACAAGTCCTGGTTTGCCAGGTGTGAGCAAGTTGCTAAACCTGTCTGTGTCTAGGTCACCTCTGGTTGTCCTCATTTTATTTCATTACTTACGTTTAAACCATTCCAGATGGATGTAGGAAGGGTACAAACAGCATGGAGCCTTTCATATTTATAAAGATCTCTTGAAATACATGGCAGAGGGTCCCTTCAGATACCCATTTTAGCATCTCAATCAGCAAGAAGCATTCTGTCCAAGTCAAGAAGCAGACGGATGTGTAGATCAGATACACAGAGAAGTGGTTAAACTAGCTTCTGCTACGTTCAGCAGTTCTTTTGAGCCCACAGAGGCCAGAGATCTCACATGTTACCAGCAAATGTGTGCGTGTGAGTCTGGAGTGACTCCAATAGGAAAGCCCCGGTGAAGATGGCCCACCTTCTAAATACAAAAACTGTAAACAAGGCCAGTGTGGAATGGACCAAGAAAGCACTAGGCTGGCTGTCTTTGATGCTGGTCCAGCATGAGCAATGAAAAGGTTGAGCACTTTCCGTGTGCCAAGCACGATACACAAAGTAAGCGCTTCACAGACAGCACTAAATCCTTACCACAGCCATTTGCAATAGAAACTCAGTATCTCCTTTTACAGATGAGAATGTGAAGAGAATTGGTAATACCTCAAGTCTCACAGCTAGTAAATGACGAAGTTGGTATTCAAACCCGGTCCATCTGATCCCAAGGCCCATTTCCCGATCATTGCAACATACTGTCCCACCCATACCCTCCATTGCCAATTTACTATGTGAACTTCAGCTAACCATCTGCCTCCAAGCGTCTGCTTCTACATTAGTATAATTTATTATATCACTTCTCAGACCCCTTCCAAATTGTTTTGAAGACCTCATCTCAAAATTACCTCTTTCCACTTACGCTAAATAAAGTTCTCTTTTTCTGCATCTGTGGATTCACAGCAAGGGTGGGCATCCTTTTCTCTCCAAGGGCCATTTAGATATTCATAACATCATTCTTTGGCCACACAAAATTATCTACTTAAAAAATTAGCCTGCTATATTTGATCAAACATTTAATTAGCTCGTCCCTAACACCTTGGCAGGGCCAGACCAAATGATTTTGTGGGCCTTCTATGACCCAGGAGGCTGGACATTCTCCACCCCTGATTTATATTGTCAACATTCTCAATATTCCCACCATTGCAACATCTAAAATGTTATCCCAAAACCCTAATTTCTCAACTCCCCTTTGAAATCTAGGTCATCAGGTTGTGCTGTGGTCATCTGCTAATGCTCATATTCCTCAGAAACTTCCCCACTTGGCTCAGTTATTTTCTCTCCACTTTGTTCTCTGCCATTATCCTGAAGCACTTTAACATCAACCTGGATAACCCACCCAGCACCTGTACCCCAACTACCCCAGCCATGTTCCACATTCCACACATTCATTCGTGGCTGCACTTTTTCCCTACCCTGCTGCCTTACCCAGAAGACCACAAACTCTGACATTCCTCTCTCTGCCTTTTTCCATACACTGGTTCATCTGCCTAATTTCTCTGGGAACCACACATTATTCTATGTAATCTATTGGCACCGTTTCCCTTCTTTGTTGGATTTTTTTTTCTAGCCAAGCTTCCAATTCAGAGAGATTTGAGTTTGATTCCTTCCTGGCTTTTCCATTAATCAGCAGGGGAATTTGGGTGTTATGTGGTTTCCTTAAGCTGCAGTTTTCTTATATATAAAATAGTGTTTATAATATACTAGAGGTCCAGTGCATGAAAATCGTGCACAGGGGATATAGGGGAGTCCCTCAGCCCGATCTACACCCTCTCACAATCTGGGACTGCTGCCTCCTATCCGCTCCCCTAACCGCTCTGCCTATGGCCTGATTGCCCCAACCACTCACCCACCTGCCTGATTGCCCCTAACCCCTCTGCCTGCCTGCCTGATTGCCCCTAACCTCTCTGCCTGCCTCATCACCCCTAATTGCTCACCTGCCTGCCTGATTGCCCCTAACTGCTTGACTGCCTGCCTGCCTGCCTGCCTGATCGCCTCTAATGGCCTCTGTGTTCAGCTGTCTGATCTAACTAGCATATTATGCTTTTATTATTATGGATGCCTTAGGCAGCTATAAGAATTATAAATAATTAATGTAAGCACAGAACTTGGCAGAAAAAATGTTAGCTGCTACCCCCACATGTACTATGAGTCATCAATTTGACTAAGCCTTCCCTACTCTTTAGTGTATTTTTACATCTTGCCCTTCACCACACCCATATTGACAATTCCTCCCCCTTCTATTGTAATGGAGAAAAAAGACTGTGACAATAGCAACTACCTCCAGGGCACATTTGAATAGCTCAATATCATTTGGGCCCTGAGGGCTGCTGACCCATTCTTTGATTTCTGTTCCTTCTCACAGCATCCACGTGCAATCCTTTGCTCTCTACTTAGCCCTGCTCCCATCCTTCTCACTCCTAGAAGATATCTTCACATTCGAAGGACCACCGTCTATTATTAAAACCTTATTTTTCCTGCCCTTTACTATCTTTTCATGCAACTCCTCGGCATCTCCTATGTAAGAATGGGGATCGCTATCACTTTCCAAAGTCAACTTCTCCTCTGGGAAAAGTTCACACAATTATCTCTCTTCCCTCTTACAGCTTCAGTCTTTCTTTCTTTGCTTTATCTTAGTCAGTAAAAATAGCCAACAGGCACATGAAAAAATGTTAAATGTCACAAATCATCAAAGAAACACAAATCAATACCATAATTTCATACCTGTTAGAATGGCTATCATCAGAAAAACAAATGAGCCCTAGCTGGTTTGGCTCAGTGGGTAGAGTACCCGCCTGTGGGTCCCAGGTTTGATTCCAGGCAAGGGCACATACCTGGGTTGTGGGTTCCATCCCCAGTGGGGGTGTGCAGGAGGCAGCCAACCAATAATTGTCTCATCATTGATGTTTCTATCTCTCCCCCTTTCCCTTCTTCTCTGAAATCAATAAAATATATGGTTTTTTAAAAAAAGACAAATGATGTGTCTTATCAAAGACAAAATAATTGGCATGGATGTGGAGACAAGGGAACTCTTGTGCACAGTTTGTGGGATAATAAATTGGTGCAGCAACTATGAAAAATGGTGTAGAGGTTCCTCAAAAAATTAAAAACAGAACTACCACATAATCCAGCAATCCTACTTCTGGGTATTTATCCAAAGGAAATGAAAACAGGAACTCAAAGAAAGTATCTGCACTCCCATGTTGATTGAAGCATTATTCACAATAGCCAAGGCATGGAAACAACCTAAGTATCCAACAACAGATGAATGGATAAAGAAGATATTAGATGATAGGTAGGTAGGTAGATAGATAGATAGATACATACATACATACATACATACATACATATTATTCAGCCAGGGGAAAGAAGGAAATCCTGGCATTTGCAATAACATGGGTTAAACTTGAGGGTATTATGTTAAGAGAAAAAAGTCAGTCAGAGAAAGACACAATGTATGATATCACTTCTAATGGAATCTAAAAAGGCCAAACTCATAGAAATAGTAGAGTGGTGGTTACTGTTAGACTGGAGGGGGAGTGGTCCAAGGCTGTTACATGCCTCCGCGAGCTTCCCTAGAATTCCTAACAGGTCAGCTACCAGACAGATGGTGCCAACCTGGAAGCTGTGAAGACCCCCCACAGGGGAACCTCCACAGCCTTCCTGGAAACCTGAAAACCCCGGGGTGAGAACGCCCACTACTCATGCTCCCCCGCCCTCAATGAACAGCTGTATAAAAAACACCCCCTACTCCACCTCTGCGCGACTTCAGAGGCCCCTCGCCAGAGCCTCTGGACTTCACCTAGAGAGCGCAAGATAAATTCCCTTCCTTCAATCTTCCTGATTCTCTGACTCAGTTTCCTCCTGCGCCACGAACCTCACAGTTACCAGAGGATTAGGGGATGGAAAAAATGGGAAGATGTTGGTTAAAGGGTACAAACTTCCAGTTATGAGTAAATTCTGGGGATATACAGCATGGTCATTTTAAATTTTATTGATTTTTTACAGAGAGGAAGGGAGAGGGATAGAGCGTTAGAAACATCGATGAGAGAGAAACATCGATCAGCTGCCTCCTGCACACCTCCTACTGGGGATGTGCCCGCAACCAAGGTACATGCCCCTGACTGGAATCGAACCTGGGACCTTTCAGTCCGCAGACCGACGCTCTATCCACCGAGCCAAACCGGTTAGGGCTAGCATGGTCATTTTAACTAATGCTGTATTATATATGTGAGAGTTGCTAAGACAGGATATCTTAAATGTTCTCACCACACACACACAAAAATGTAAATATCTGACACAATGGAGGTGTTAGTTAAAGCTATAGTGGTCATTGTTTTTGCAATATACAACTGAACCGAATCTTCAGTTTGTATATCTTAAACTGATACTGTTGTAATGTACCCCACGAATCACACAAGGACGCCTCAAGCAGTTGGATTAGAAGTCACATTTATTGCAAATCTGGGACTACAAGGGGGCATTTTGCTCTCCAAATCTCACAGTGATAAGATGGCCACAAAACTGGATTTATATAGACAAAAATCACAATGTATTGATTACATCTTTGGGTTTGGAATGAGGAACCTGGTTTGCAAAAAGTAGTTTACAGAAGCAAAATTGAGGGTGTTAGTTAAATTATAGTTTTCAGTCTCTAGATCACTGAATCAATGGAAACACATTACCTAGAGCCATGGGTCATGGGACCACTGAGTCAACTGGAATGCATTATCTGTAGCCATTGAGGTAATTTAGGATAATTGTGCTGTCCTGGTCCTCAGGTACAGAAGAATGTGATTTCTAAAACCAGTATGACCACATGCAATGGGGTATTCACATTACAATCAATAGGGTGTTCAATTGAATACAGTTCAGAAAATCAAAATAACTTTTCTATTATTTTAGCAAGCAAATAATGACAGAAGCCAAACAGCAGGGTTAGAATTAAACTACAATTTCTACCTGGGATGGTTGCTACCATACTTCAATACATTATAATATGTCAATTATATCTCAACTGGGGGCCCAGTGCACAAAAATGTGTGCACTCAGAGGGGTCCCTCAGCCTGGCCTGTGCCCTCTCACAGTCTGGGACCCCTCGGGGGATGTCCAACACCTGGCATTCTTGGCCAGCCTGGATGAGGGGCTGATGGCTGTTTGCAGGCTGGCCAAGCCCCTCAGTGGAAACCCTCACCCCATGAGGATGTGGCCAGCCTGGGTGAGGGTTTGAGGGCTGTTTTCAGGCTGCCCACAGCCTCTTCAGGGTTCAGGTCCCTACTGGAGTGCCTGGCCAGCCTGGGTGAGGGGCTGAGGGCTGTTTTCAGGCTTCCCACAGCTCCCATTGACCCAACGTCCCAGCAAGGCTAGCTGGAATCAGGTTTCTGGGGTTTATTTATCTTCTATAATTGAAACTTTATTGCCTTGAGTGGAGGCCTAATCAGGCAACAAAGACTCCTGTTTGCTTCAACTCAGTGGCTTCTATAATTGAAACATTGTTGCCTTGAGCAGAGGCCTGGTTGGTCTAGGCAGGCAGTTTCAACTCCATTGCTGGTGCAATGGAAGTCTCCTGTTTGCTCTAGCTCTGTGGTAGCCGGCCGCCATCTTGGCTGGGTTAATTTGCATACAGCCCCTCTGATTGGTTGGTGGTCACAGCTTAGGATTCTCAGAGTGATGGTTAATTTGCATATTACTCTTTTATTAGATTAGATAAAGTTGGGGGAAATTAATTTTTTAAAAGATTTCTTTATTGGTCAAGGTATTACAATTGTATCCTCATCCCCCCCAATAACCCCAACCCTCCTCCCCCACTCATGCTCTCATCCCTCTGTTGTCTGAGTCCATTGTTTTGGCTTATATGTATGCATACAAGTTATTTGGTTGATTTCTCCCCTTCACCTCCATCTTTCCCCATCCTCCCTCTGGGGATCGACAGACTGATCGCTGCTTCTCTGTCTCTGGATCTGTCCCTGTTCATCAGTCTATGTTGTTCTCTATATTCCACAGATGAGTGAGATCATATGATATTTATCTTTCTCTGACTGGCTTATTTCACTTAGCATAATGCTCTCCAGTTCCATCCATGCTATTGCAAATGGCAAAAATTCCTTCTTTTTTATTGCATAGTATTCCATTGTATAGATGTACCACAGTTTTTTAATCCACTCATCTGCTGATGGGCACTTAGGCTGTTTCCAGATCTTAGCTATGGTAAATTGTGCTGCTGTGAACATAGGGGTGCATATATCCTTTCTGATTGGTGTTTCTATCTTCTTGGGATATAGCCCTAGAAGTGGGATTACTGGGTCAAATGGGAGTTCCATTTTTAGTTTTTTGGTTTTTTTTTAAATATATTTTATTGTTTTTTTTTACAGAGAAGAAGGGAGAGGGATAGAGAGTTAGAAACATCGATGAGAGAGAAACATTGATCAGCTGCCTCCTGCACACCCCCTACTGGGGATGTGCCCGCAACCAAGGTACATGTTCTTGACCAGAATCGAACCTGGGACCCTTGAGTCCGCAGGCCGACGCTCTATCCACTGAGCCAAACCGGTTAGGACCATTTTTAGTTTTTTGAGGAAACTCCATACTGTTCTCCACAGTGGCTGTACCAGTCTGCATTCCCATCTTGCTTCTCTGAGCTATTCCAGTTCTTTCCATTCCCTTCATTATTTGGAAATGTATTTTACACTCTTCTTTCTCTTTACCTACCACTTGTTCCTTAAATGTCTTAACTTCTGAGAAACAGCTTTTCACAGGTGACTTCACGCTTTCTAACCACCAAATCCAAAGGCACGTTCCGGTCATCATTTACCTGATCTCTATCCATTACTTCACAAGTGTTGCCCCCAAACACTGAATGGAGACAAGTAACAGAAAGAGAAGCGAGCGGTCCCTCCTTTCATACCCTTATTCCAAGTCTTCACGAAATGTTAGTGAGCAGGCCTAGCTGACTGCCTGTATATAGTTCGTGGCATTATTTTTCCCAGCTCTTCACTCTTCCATGTGACTTTGCAGTTCCTTCCACTACAAGTACAGTGCACTTCCCTGACCCTTGACTTTGGGTTCAGCCATATCAGAGGTCTGAAGTGTACATACCAGATTGGGCTTACTCTTCTGCCTTTCTGGCGTCACCATGAGAAAAACATGCCTAACAAAGCCCTCTGGTCCAGCAAAAATGAAGGATACGGGGCAGAGCTACCCAACCACTCTACAAACTGCAGCCTGAAGGAGAGCCCCTCCGCCACAGCTGACCACAAACTCCAAAATGAGAACTAAAAGCTTTTGTTATAAGCCATTGCCTTTCGAGCTAACAGGCTTTATTGTAACAATAGCTATCTAGTACACTCTACCTTCTTTCATAAACGTTTCTCTTTCCTTAGCTACTGGGACAGTTGCCAATCCTGGAGCACTCCTCCCATGCTTATATCTTCTTAACTTCCTTCACCATTTTTTTTTTTTACTTTGTCTCCTTAGTTGGTCCTCTTCTCAACCTCCTTTTCTAGCCACTTCACAGTGTCTCCCTGAATGATCTCATTTTATTCCATGTAGGAGGCAGCCAATCAATGATTCTTTCCCATCATTGATATTTCTTCCTGCTTCATGGGTCAACACACAACCACTGAGCCATACTAGCTGGGCTCTATTATCTTTTTTATTTATTTATTCCCTAATCTTTATTATTTCCTCCCTTCCATCTCTTTTAGGTTTAGTTTGCTCTTTCTCTTTTTTCTAGTTTCTTAAGATGGAAGTTTAAGTTACTTATTTGAGAACTTTCTTCATTTCTAACACAGGCATTTGTAGCTAGAAAGTTCCCTCTGTTAGAGGTATTTTAATGCATCCCATAAGTTTTGACAAGTTGTGCTTTCATTTCTATACACCTTGAAATATTTTCTAGTTTCCCTTATGATTTTTGACCCACAGGTTATTTAGATTATGTTGTTTAATTTTCACATACTTGTGAATCCCAAATTTCTCTACTGATTTCTAATTTAATTCCATTGTGGTACAGAAAACATATCTTACGTATTTCAATCCTTTTAAATGTATAGATATGGTCAAGTGTTCCTTGTGCATTTGAGAGGAATGTGTGTTTTGCTGTTGTTCAATCTTCTATTCCCTTGTTTCTAGTTGTTCTATCCATTACTGAAGTAAGATAATGAAGTTTCCAACTATTATTGTTGAATGGCTATCTCCTCCTAAATATCTCCCAGGTGCCTTAAACTCATTATGTTCAAAATTGATTTAAACTCTCTCCTTTCTCAAATCCATTTCAGTTAATGGCACTAGATGCTCACAGAAACTCAAAAATTATTCTAGATTCCTTGTTTTCCCTTATATCCTATATCCAATAGGCCACTCCTCTTTAACCCATCTATCCCTGCCCTACATGCTCACTTTGGCAGCACATATACTATCCCTGCCCTACTTAATTTGGGTCCTTGCACCCAGTACCAGGACTATTATAACCAATCTACATGTCTCCATTCTTGCTAATGTTGTTCATTCCACCTAGAACAACACACTTTTTTTTTTTTTAAAGTATGGTGGTTTTATTAGCCTCCTTGGACTGTTGTGACAAATTACCACAAAAATGGTGGCTTAAACCAACAAATTCATTTACTCACCGTTCTGGAGGTCCAAAATCAATTTTACTGGGCTGAAATCAATGTGCCAGCAGGCCTATGGGGAGCTTTGACTCTTCCAAATTCTTTTTGTGGCTTTTAGCATTTAACTGTGGCTGCATCATTCCAGTTTTCAAGGAATGGATTATCAACTTTATGCCTACCCTGTTCTTTACAGTTTTCTCCCGTGTGTGTTCGAACGTTCTTCTGCCTCCTGCTTAGTTCTGATCCTGGCTCTGGAGCTCTTTAACGACATACTCTTGGGGAGATTTCTGAACCAGAGATCCATAGTTACTGACCTTGGGTTCTAGCAGAGGAAGAGCAGAGTGGACTGGAGCTGTGTGAGCAGAGCCAGGGTTGGGGGCGCTGGGGTTAGAGGCAGAAGGCAGAAACCCCAGGTTGCTGTGCTGAGTCAGCCCCTCATGCTGCAGAGGACGTCTTTCTCTTGCAGACCTTTTCCATCCAGACAGCTTTTGCCTCAATACACCCGTTCTTCAGGACTTAAGTCCAGAGTCACTCTCTCCCATGGGGAGTCTTTGCTATATGATCTCATTCTTCCACTTGAGCTCTCAGCCTCCTGTGTACACCTCTGTCCCAAGATTTACCACACAATTTTACCACTGTCTTCCCCTCAGGAAAGCTCAGTCTCTTATAGCAGAGTAATTGGAACGCTCTAAAGTCAGACAATATAAATTAAAATCTTGACTCTACCAGTTTCCAGCTGTGTGATTGGCAAATTATTTTATTTCTCTATGTCTCATTTTCTTTATATTATGAATGTAATAATAGTACTATCTCATAGGATTAAATTAAATTAATAGATTCAAAGTTCTTAAAGTGTCAATGTTAATACTATTATTCACCTGTAGTCCCCAGCACTTTAGCAAAGGACTCAGAATAGAAAGCATGAAATAAACTGGACTTAACTGCTTGTCCCTTTTTTTAGTCTTCAGTTATGCTATTCTCTTCCTTTTTTATAAATACCCTTCTGCCTTCCTCCTCCTTGCTTACTTTGTGAAACCATTCTTCAAGATCCAGCTTGTGTGACCTTCCTTTGTGAAGGCAAGCCTTCCCTTCCTAACACAGGCAATCAATGGGTCCTTTGTCAACATCTGTATCTTGTATTATTAATACACCAGAGGCCCAGTGCACTTTGGGGGCAAGGAGTTCCTCAGCCCAGCCTGTACCTTCTGGCAGCCCAGGAGCCCTCAGGGGATGTCCACCTGCCAGCTTAGGCCCACTCCCCAGAGGATTGGATCTAAGCTATAGTTGGATGTCTTTACCACTGCTGAGGAGGTGGGAGAGGCTCCCACCATGGCTGCTGCACTCACAGACTTCAGCCCAGCTTGTGGTTGAGCGGAACTCCCCCTGTGGGAATGCACTGACCACCAGGGCACAGCTCCTGTGTTGAGCGTCGGCTCCCTGGTGGTCAGCACGCGTCATAGCGACCAGTAGTTCCGCCATTAGGGTCAATTTGCATATTACCCTTTTATTATATAGTATATAATATATAGGATAGGATGATTCTACATTGTCCCTATCACACTGTGTGATCGTGAGTAGTAGCAATAATAACAATTTCCACTTATTAAATGCCTGCTGGGTTCTAGGAACCTAACATGATTTCTCTCATTTAATCTTCACAATCATCTTGCCGTGAGACAGAAATTGTCATCTCCATTTCATTGATGAAAAAAGTGAGGCCCAGTGTGGTTAAATAACATGTCCACGATCAGATGGCTAATAGCTAAGTGACAGACTGAGGTTCGTAGCCAGGCCTAACCTCAAAGCTCAAGCACTTTCTTTTATTGCTTTCATTAGTTTTCAAGTCTGCCTCTCCACTTACACCATGAGCTCCTCGGGGGCAGGGGCCTGTACCAGCAGCTGGTTCTCTTAAGGAAATAAATATGTCTCCCAGAAGTCCTAACATCTCCTGGGTGCAAAGCATCAGTGCTCTTTCTTCTGTCTCTCTCTATAGTGCTGAGGTATGATCCTGTGCTGTCAGAATAGCGAAAAAACAAGGATTGAACAGCAGATGAAAGCAGCTGAGCCCCCAGGACTCTCTCGGTCATGTTTGCTGCTCCACCATCTTTGGGGGCTGTGAGGAAACCTCCCAAGAGTCTGAGCTCACTATCCCCTGGGCAGTGATGTCAGCCTCCTGCCCTGCCAGGCCCCTGAGACCACAATCACACTGACATCACCCTTGTTTCCATGGAGCTTAGTAAGGAACTCAGACCTTGCATATGCCCCTACCTGAGAGAAATTTTGTAATCATGATTGTAGGGGTCCTTTCCTTTGCCCAGAAGTCTTTTTCCAGGTCTTTTATCGTAACTTACCTGTCCCCCAAGATTGTAAGCTATATTCAGTGTTTTGCTTTATATAAACACTGCCTGGAACCTCTGACACACCCATATAAATTAGGAAACACAGGGAATTAAAAAAAAATCTCCCCAGTGATCCTGTCAGACTGGAAAAGGGAGAAGATGAGCAATCGGAAATTAGGACAATTGTCAATCTTTCCAGGATCTACCTGTAACAGGTCTGTTCCACTTTAAAATGGCTGGAAACTTGAAATGGCTTCAATCTTGAAGTTTGGGGTTTTCAACTTTCCAGTCTCTGCTAGTTATAAGAAAGCCATCTCAAAGTGACAGGAGAAGATTTGACTCTGGGTGGTGGACACACAGTGCAAAATACATATCTTGTAACATAGAAACCCACATCTGAAACCTATAAATTCATGTTGACCAATGTCACTCCAATCAATTTAAGAAAAATATTCATTAGACCCAGCTGGTGCGGCTCAGTAGTTGAGCATCCACCTATGCACCAAGAGGTCATGGTTTGATCTCCCGTCAGGCCGTATGCCTGGGTTGCAGGCTCAATCCCCGAGTAGGGGGCGTGTAGGAGGCAGCCAGTCAATGATTCTCTCTCATTATTGATGTTTCTATCTCTCTTTCTCCCTCTCCCTTCCACTCTGAAATAAAAAATATATATATAACAAAACAAAACAAAAAAAACTTAAAAAAAAAAAAGCTGGGGACAGTGAAACAAGACCTAGAGTGTAAGAAGCAACAGGAGAGGGCCTAGATGGGCTGCTTTGGCTCACTAGAAATGTCATAGGAAAGATGTGAGCCACCCTGGACTGGAAAGTCAGAGGAAAAGGGGCCTGGGAGACAGGTTCAGGGGGTTCGCCCAGAACAAGCTGCTGCTACCCATTGCTCCCCTGGTTGCAAGTCTCATAAGGACCCTTAGAGTTTAAGAGAAAAAAAGTAAAAAATGACACCTGACATCAGGGATGAGCATGCTCCAGAGAGAGCCCATGCTGGCTTCTTTGACTCCAGTGGTGTTATCTGCTTTCCAAGACAGGGATTTCAGGGCGGTCCCATGGGAGGATCTCAATAGAATGATATTCATCAGCTTTTCTAGGTGTGTCCTTTCAGGGGGTCATTAGTCATTGCAGCTGGTTCTAGCATCACCAGTCTGGTTTTGCTGCTTTCCTGGGCCTGGAGCTGAAATATAACTGAGGCCTAGATGTTATTTCTAAGGTGGAAAGGTCAGGGGATCTAAACCTCAGGCTAAGGGAGGAAAGGCCACCCTGGGGGCAGATCCGGTACCAGTTTTGCCTGCTGCTAGGCCCCGGGGGCTTTCCATCCTGGTGACCTGCGTCTGGCTGTAAATTGCTCAGCCAGTTTGTTCAGCTCTGTCTTAGTTTCCCCATTCCACTTGCCAAGGAATTTTCCTAGCTTCTTATTCTCCTGCCTCAGATGAGTATTTTGTTTGAACTGTTTTTCTATATACATTATGTATATGAATATTATTCAGCCTTAAAAATGGAAATCTGGCCCTAACTGGTTTGGCTCAGTGGATAGAGCGAAGGGTCCCAGGTTCGATTCCAGTCAAGGGCATGTACCTTGGTTGGGGCACATCCCCAGTGGGGAGTGTGCAGGAGGCAGCTGATCGATGTCTCTCTCTCATCGATGTTTCTATCTCTTTATCCCTTTCCCTTCTTCTCTGTAAAAAATCAATAAAATATATATATTTTTAAAAAATGTAAATCTGACACAGGCTACAACATGGTTGACGCTTGAATACATTATGCTAGCTTAAACAAGCTAGATAATAATTGCATGATGCTATTTATATGAGGTACCTAGACTAGGCAAATTCATAGAGACAGAAATTAAGCAGTGGTTGCAGGGGTTGGGGGGACAAGGGAAATGAAGAGCTGTGGATTAAGAGATGCAAAGTTCAGGTTTGGGAAGATGAAAAAGTTGCAGAGCTGGATGGTGGTCATGTTTGCACAATAATGTGAATGTGCTTCATGCCACTGAATGCTACAGGTTAAAACGGTCACGTTTGTGTTATGTATATTTTGCCACAATTAAAACGACTATTTTAAGTGGAGTGACATAATAAAGCCTGCACAGGTCATGTCTAGATTGATGGTTAGGGGTCTCAGTGAGGAAGTGACATTGAAGCTGGGCTCTGAAAGGTAAGAAGCCAGCCACGTAAAGATGGTGGGTGAGAGACAAGCTCTACAGGCAAAAGGTACAGATAGTGCAAAGCCCTAACACGGAACACATTAGGAGTGTTCCAGAAGACTAAAGATGGCTCATGTGGTGGGAGCATAGAGAAGAAAGGAGGGAGAGCATCTGGAATGGCAGGTGAAGAGGTCAACGTCACACCCACAGACTACTCTGTAAAAAGTTTTTTAATAAAAGGAAACAGAAATGGGGCAGATGTCAAAAATGTCTGTGGGGAGATTTTGCCCCCCAAGATGGGAATGATCTAGTAGAGAAGGAGAGAGGTAATGTTATAAGACTAAAGACTTTGAGTAAAGAGGAGAAATAAGCCAGCACGGCTAGTGTGGCCCAGGGGTTGAGTGTTAACCTATGAACCATGAAGTCACAGTTCAATTCCTGGGCAGGGCCCACGCCCGGGTTGCCGGCTCAGTCCCCAGGGTGGGGCATGGAAGAGGCAGCCGATCGGTGATTCTCTTTCATCATTGCTGTATCTATCTCTCCCTCTCCCTTCTTCCCTGAAATCAATAAAAACATATTTTTTAAAAAGAGAGAGACAAGGAATGAGATCCAGACCACTCGTGGAATTTTTGGTGAGCATTGAGCATTGATGCCAACATAATACCTTCCTTGTTCCTATTCCTAACAATACTGGGGCTGGGTACACTTTCTTGTCCTTGTACGAAACAATCCTGAAATCAAGTAAAAGTAACTTAACTGATTGCTCCAGGAAATACTTGTTCTTGGGAGGTAAGGCTGAACTAAAATGACTTGTTCATCAAGACTCCTTCAAGTACAGCTGGCGTAGCTCAGTGGTTGAGCATCGACCGACCTATGAAGAAGGAGATCTTGGTTCGATTCCCAGTCAGGGCATAGGCTCAGGTTTCAGGCTCGATCCCCAGTGTGGGGCATGCGACAGGCCATCAGTGATTCTCTCTCATCATTGATCTTTCTATCTCTCTCTTCTTCTCTTAAATCAATAATAAAAAAAAAAAATGTTTTTAAAGTCTCCTTCAAGACTTTCCCTTCACTAAAGGCCCCTTCATGCCCACCATTCCAAAACTGTTACATACTCTGTTCAATCCTCACCAGTTCTCCTCCTTGCAAGACCCACTTTAAGATCACCCAACCTGGGCCCTAAAACTCTGCAAATATCCTGTCCTTACTTCCCTACTAAGGTTCAGCAGTGGTATTCTCTTATTGCAGTGAGTCTAACAAAGTGAGCTTAACTTGACAAACAGTTTTTTCCAGATGGTGTTTTGGGGAGTAGACAGTTAACACTGGCTTTTGATGGGGCAAGATATTCATCCTTTATAACAGGAGGTAGGGTACAGCTGCAAGTGTTTTGAGGTTTAGGTTGTGGAGAGGAGACAGAGCCTTCTTCCTAAAATACAAAAATTATACCACAACTACCACATGTTGGTTTCCTGTTACTACTGTAACAAGCTTAGTGGCTTTAAACAACACGTATATATCATCTCACAATTCTGTATGTCAGACGTCTGAAAGGGGTCTCACTGGGCTAAAATGACGTGTCAGCAGTGCTGCATTCCTTCTGGAAGATCTGGGGGAGAATCTATTTCCTCCCTCTCCAGCTTCCGCAGGCTGGCTGCATTCCTCACCTGGCCCCCTCCATATTCAAAGCCACCAATCAGATCACTCCGACCTCTGCTTTTGTCATTACATCTCTGACTCTGATGCTCCTGCATTCCCCTTTTGCTTATTAAGGACCTTTTCAAGTCACCTTACATTGGGCCCACCTAGAACGTTCTCCCATATCAAGATCCCTAATCACATCTGCAAAGTCCATAGTGTCACGGTAGGTAACATGGTCACATAGGGATGAGGACATGGACCTCGGTAGGCGCCACTCTTCTGCCTACTGCATACTATTATAAACCTGTGATATTGTACTTTATAATAATTATATGTTTCGGTCTTTGTCTATGGTTCCTGGTTCCCAGTTCCCAGAACCCTTGGAATTTCTTATGGGATTAGAGTAATGGGATCATTTTTTGTTATACTATTGGACCTTGTCCTCAGTTCCTGAGCCACAAAGGTGAAACAGATGTCTTGTAACAAGCTCTTTCAGCTGCACCTGAGTTTATATTAAAAAGTTGACTTTTGGAAAGCCTCTAGGCAAGCTAAGGGTGAGAGCTGGTTATCAGGGGGACCTACCATGTGTAGAGGGTTGGAGCCTTCAGCTGCACCCTCCACCCTACAGGGAGGAGAGAGATGCTAGAAGTTGAGTTCAATCATCAATGGCCAATGAGTTAGTCAATCATACCTAGTAATGAAGCCTCCATAACAATCCCTGAACTATGGGGTTTGGAGAGCTAAACTAAAATGTATCTATGAGCCACAAGGGTGGTGTACCCCAAACTCCACTGGGATGGAAGCTCCTTTGTTAGAACCCTTCTGATCAACCCTTTTATATCTCTTCATCTGGCTGTTCACGTGTAACATTTACTATTCTTTTTTTTCATGCGGATAAGAGTATTTCTTTTTTTAAAATATGTTTTTATTAATTTCAGAGAGGAAGGGAGAGGGAGAGAGAGATGGAAATATCAATGAGAAAGAATCATTGATCGGCTGCCTCTTGCATGCCCTCTAATAGGGATCAAACCTGCAACCTAGGCATATGCCCTTGACCTGAATCAAACCTGACCTTTCAGTCCATAGCTGATGCTCTGTCCACTGAGCCAAACCAGCCAGGGCAGTGCCAATATTTTTAATCTAACAATTGCACTTCTAGGAATTTACTCTACAGGTG
This sequence comes from Murina feae, assembly GCA_004026665.1. Taxonomy (NCBI): domain Eukaryota; kingdom Metazoa; phylum Chordata; class Mammalia; order Chiroptera; family Vespertilionidae; genus Murina; species Murina feae. The sequence goes on along the minus strand of PVJC01028773.1, from coordinate 5,540 downwards.
TTCTCACGTGTGTAAATAGCATAGCTTACTAGGACATTTCTATGAACTAAGCTCTAGACTTTATTCAGATTTCACTGGGTTTTTCCATTCATGCCCTTTATCTACTTCAGAATCCAAGAATACCACACTGCATTTAGCCATCATATTTCTCAGTCTCCTCCCAGCTGTGACAGTTTTTCAAGCTTCCTTCGTTATCATGACCTTGGTGATTTCGAGGAACAATATTGGTCAGATATTTTATTAGATCTCACTCAATCTGACTTTGGCGGATGTTCTTCTCATTACTGGACTGGGGTTATGAACTTCTAGAAAAGAATACTGCAGACGTGCAATGGCTTCTCATTGCATCACAATAGGGGCACGTAAATCCACTGAGCATCACGGGTGATGTTCACTCAGACCCCATGGTTAGGGCAGTGTATGCCAAGTTTCTGCACTCAAATGGTACTATTCTTCCCTTTCCAAACTCTTTGCAATCCAGACACTAAGTCAAGTCCACCTTCATGTGTGGAAGGGGGGCTAAGCTCTGCCTTCTCGAAGAGGAAATATCTGCATATGTTCAATGAAACTCTTGGGAAAGGAAGATCACACACACACACACACACACACACACACACACACCGCCCCAATCCTCCACCCTGCCACCCATTTACTCATTTATTCAAACATATATTTTGGTCACTATGGACACATGTACATTTATTTTATGTTTCGGGTAGTAATCTAATACCACATTATTTTATTGCTCAAATTATCTCAGCTTTTACCACTGGGAGCTCCTTCAGGTTGGTTCCTGTGTCCTTTTGATATATTCCCATCCTGTTGTGTTTTTTTAAATTCTGTTGCCTGGAGGCTAGCCACTAGTCTTCCTCTCCTTCTTCAGTGGATCTGGCCTTTTCTCCTCTTTAGCCTGTTGGTCCCTTCCCTGGGGCTGGGCTGGACTACCCCTTTGTGGAGGGCTAAAGTCAGAAAACATTGCACTCTCCCTAAGCAGTTTGGCTCGGTGGATAGAACGTTAGCCTCAGACTGTCGGGACCCAGCTTTGATAACGGTCAAGAGCACATACCTGGGTTGCAGGCTCGATCCTTGGCCCTGGTTGGGGTGCATGTAGGAGGCAACTAATAGATGCGTCTCTCTCAGAAATTGATGTTTTTCTCCATCTGTCCCCCTCCCTTCCACTCTTTCTAAAAATAAATGGAAAAATATATTCTGGTGAGTATAACAATAAATAAATAAATAAATAAATAAATAAATAAATAAATAAATAAATAGCAGTGTTTCCAAATCCACTTTGTATAATTAAAAAACACTGCACCTCAGTTGTGTCTGTCCCCAATACAATTAAGAGGCTCTGCATGAAAGCCCAGGGGTCATGCTCCCAAAGCTCCCTCCAACTCTGGTGCACTGGGACCCCGGGACTTGGAGGTGGGGGCCTACATCTGTCACATGACCACTGTAGCCATGGCACTTCAGTGCAGCTTCTCCAGGGACCAGGACCCAGGGAGCTGGCCTACAGGGGCACAGCTGGCCAGCTTTCCCCCTGGGTTCTCAGAGAAAGCCTGGCTAAAGTCATAGATTTGTTGAGCTAGATTCACACCCTGAGATCTCACACCATCTACTCTACAAGAGTCCCACCTTACCCATGGAGGATACATGCCAAGACCCCCAGGGGATGCCTGAATCTGTGGATAGTACCAAACTCTATATATACTAGATTTTTTCCTATGCATACATACTTACAATAAAATTTAATTTATAAAGTATAGGCATATTAAGAAATTAACAATAGTAACTAATAAAATGAAATAATTATAACAATATATTATAATAAAGGTTATATGAATGTGGTCTCTCTCTCAAAATATCTTATTATACTGTGAGGGAGGAAGAAAACGTTCCTCTGCCCTTCTAGGTTCTTTTGGCTGGTGTAATACTCAAATAGACATGAGACAGATGAACACATTTCATTACATATGCACAGATGAAAATCCCACATACGTGAGAGAATCGGAGTCAGAAAGATAAAATGCTATCTATATGACATTCTAAGCCAAGGATAAGGTACAGAGCCTGGGGCTGCAGAGGGGAGGAAGATTGGTCACAGGGTAAAAAGAGCAGATACTCGGTAATTAGAAGTTTGCCCTGCCCTGTGGTTAGGTCATAAAATGTTGTTTCAGGTGATGACTCTTATTATGGGCAAGTTTCTTGTGAGCCTCCGGGGTCTCAGTTGCATTCAGCTCAAACTAATTCACATGCCAAAGTGGCACATATGAGGAGGCCTGTTCTGAACCCCTTCAGGACTATACGTACCGTGTAGATACAGGACAAAGGGATGATTCACATCCCAGGAGGGATGGAGCAGGACAGCGAGAGATTTCATCATACTCAGAACAATGCACAATTTTAAACTCGTGAATTGTTTATATCTGGAATTTTCCACTTAATATTTTTGACCATGGGAAACCACGGAAAGCAACATCACAAATAAAGGGGTAATGTTGTATGTTTATCTTCTTACCCAAAGCCACTCAGAGTTCTCCTCTGAGATGATTGGCAGAGAAAACTTTTCCCCCGAAGAGTGGAAGAGGCAGAACAGGGATCTGGTACTTTTGATACTGATGCATTTATGCAGCTAGCAAAGCACCAAGTGAATGGGGAAGGGGAGTAAAAGTGTAAATGCTGGTGTGAGTGTGCAGGGAAGGGTGAGCATGTTTCACAGGAAAATTAACTTATCTTTGTATGATCAACCCTTCTTTCCTTCCTCTCGCCCAGATTCTACTCAGGTCTTCTCTCCATCTCCACAGCCACCACCCTCATGCCACCAACATCTCTCACTTAGGCCATAACATGCTTAACCCTACACTCCAAATCATTTGACAGATAGATTATCCTTTAAAACACAAATCAGATTATACCACTAATTTGTTTTTTTTAAATATATTTTATTGATTTTTTATAGAGAGAAAGGGAGAGGGATAGAGAGTTAGAAACATCGATCAGCTGCCTCCTGCACACCTCCTACTGGGGATGTGCCCGCAACCCAGGTACATGCCCTTGACCGGAATTGAACCTGGGACCTTTCAGTCCACAGGCCGACGCTCTATCCACTGAGCCAAACTGGCTAGGGCCCATTAATCTGTTTTAAACCCCTGAATTGCTCTCCATTGCTATCATGATAGAGACCAAGAATTTTAACCCTACAGATCCCTTACTTTACTTTGCACCACTCCTTCCTCACTGTCCAAGTTCCAGCCACTTCAGCTGCACCTCATGCAGGTTCCTTACCCTGGGGTACTCCTTCCTCCATTGCAATCCCATTTCTTTTTTAAAAAATATGTATTAATTGATTTCAGAGAGGAAGAGAGAGAGAGAGCTAGAAACACCAGTGATAAGAGAGAATCATTGATCAGCTGCCTCCTGCAGGCCCACACTGGGGATCGAGCCCAAAACCCAGGCACGTGTCCTGACCGGGAATTGAACCATGACCTCATGGTTCATAGGTAGATGCTCAACCACTGAGCCATGCCCACAGGCACAACCCCATTTCTTTTCTTTTTTAAAAATATATTTTATTGATTTTTTACAGAGAGAAAGGAAGAAGGATAGAGAGCCAGAAATATCGATGAGAGAGAAACATCGATCAGCTGCCTCCTGCACACCCCCTACTTGGGATGTGCCCGCAACCAAGGTACATGCCCTTGACCGGAATCAAACCTGGGACCCTTCAGTCCGCAGGCCGACGCTCTATCCACTGAGCCAAACTGGGGCAACCCCATTTCTTGACTCCTATTCTCCTTCATTGCTCAGACCTACCAAGGGGTCTGTTAAATGAATGTAAAACTTTGGAGTGATTTCTCTCAACTGCTAAATACAGAGGGGGAACCCCCCACCCCCAGGCTTGTGAGGGGCTGGGACAACTGGCTATGGGGGGATGACAGTGGTAGGAGGGGTTGCCACAGTGGTGGTTCCCAACCTTCACAGTGGGGGTCTCCAACTGCTGAGGCAGATCACCCCCACTCTACCTGGGCAGATCCTTGTGGAGCACGAAGGGCTGTGGACTTCATGGCTGTGAAAAAGCTTCGATTCTGCTGCCACCTTATGGAAGGCATTTAACACAGTGTTCCAGACTGGTTAAGCTGGGGCTCCTGATTCAGGTCAAATCTAGGGCCAAAAAGAACAAGGCAGGCATACATGTTAATTTTTATGTGTATACAATAATTGAAAAAAGTACTTTAGTTATAAAATATTTAAAATATAAATACTTTAGTTATAAAAATATAAAAATTATAATACTTTTCATAGCATAATGATAAGACCTTGTGAGCCATACACACCTCATTTGGCTCAGCATTGGGCTAGCTGTGTGATACGGGGCAAGTCAATTTAACCCCTCTGTGAGCCCTAGCTCTCTCATGGAAAACATAATAGTATGTACCTCCACACGATGCGAGGTTAACTGTGTTAATAATGATTGTTCAGCACCAAGCCCCTGGTATATGGTGCTCAGATATTACAGATGAATGATAAAGGTGGACGAGGAAATCAGGCTAGTTCTTTTCTGGGAGACCTTTTCTTCTTTTTAAATAAATTTGGGTGCACAATTTGAATGAGTCAAAATCCTTGGTTTATAATGCACGTTCATCCCCGATTGCATTACACATAAAAAATGTACTTGTGTGTTGGGATTGGATGCTTAGAGACTATCTGATTCAACAGTTGAGAATAATTCTAGGACTGAAAGAAAACACCTGCCACACTTAAAGCATGCACACGTGGATAAGTTCTCCCGATTGGTTGTAGTAACTCATATTATCCTGCTGTCATCTTTAAGGAGGACTGTTGCCTCTCTCATCTGGGCTATGCAGTGTGGGAACTTCAGGATATTAAAGGTTACTTTAGATTTTGTGGGAGTAAGCTCTAGTCTACAAGGAAAGATGTCTTGTAACTTTCCTTAGAGCCACAGTGGGCAAATTGGAGGGAGGGAGCAAAGAGCCCTCTGCTGGGACAGGTGACTAAGTGCTTTCTAAAGAACAAGGTAAGAAGTGCATAGTTTTCATTTTCTCTTAGTGTAATTTCTAGTTTAAAAAAAAATAACTCTTTTTTTTTTTATCAATTTATTTCCCATAGGTTTTTTTGTGTGTGTTTTTTTTTGCCGGCTGGGCTCTTTACTCCTTTATAAGGACTTTTTGTTTTCCTAAAATTCTAAAATATTCAGTTGAGCAATTCCTTCTTTCTCTCAGGTAACAAAAGCATTTAAAAGCTATGATTTTATATGTGAAAACACAGCTTAGTCCATATATCTTAGACTTGATATGTTGTGTTTTTTTACTTATTCTTTAAAGAACCAAGAAATCTTGATTTCTCTGTGACTCTAGTGCTATTTAGGATTATTCCCTCCCACCTCTCTTTTTATGACTTCCAAGTGGCAGTGCTTTCTTGTTTCTTGTTTTTTGTGTTCATATATTTATTGGTTACAGTGTGGCTACAGAATGTAGCCTATACAATTTCTGCCTTTTGGAAATTATTAAGATATATATATA
>PVJC01028772.1:0-22334 GCA_004026665.1 Murina feae | reverse complement strand
AGCAGGGGACAGGTGAGTGGGAAAGAGTTGGCGGCCTGCTTGGTGGCTTCCCAGGTCCCTTCCGGGGATCAGGGAGCAGGAAAAGGCTGGCCTGACCACGAGCCTCCACAGTGTGCCTGGTGGCAGGTCCCCAGCAGGTAGACACACACAGGAGGACTGCTCCGAGCCTCAGATGCAGCTGGGGGCAGGCCCCCAGTGACCACACACACACACACACACACACACACACACAGAAGGCGCCTGGCAGACTGGGGCCATCATAGGACATCCACTGAGGGGTCCCAGACTGTGAGAGGGCACAGGCCGGGCTGAGGGACTCCCTCCACCACGAGTGCACAAATTTTTGTGCACCGGGCCCCTAGTATGTAATATTTTCAATAATCATATATATATATATATATATATATATATATATATATATATATATATATATATTAGTCTAAAATCTATCTGTTCCATTGTTGGGCTTAAGCTTTAAGCATTTTGGGGAACACTGGGCCAGCAGATTGATTCAGACTGCTGGTATTCATAATTTGGCTCTTAGGATCACTGTGTTTATGTTTTACTAGAGATGGCCAATTTTCAGTCTCTTTTGTTATTGGTTATCTCTGTATCCTGTGGATTCCGTGCTCACTTATTTTTGAAACCCTCTTTAACTTATGTTTCTGTTATACTATCTCCTTATTCTTGCCCATCTTCTTTCATTTCCTTAGCTTCTTATAAATAAACTCCTTCATCACTGGCTGTCTTCTCACATTATCTTCTTTTTCTCTGTAATATCCTCTCTGATTTTTTTATATCATTTATATAATGACAATGCACCATATGTACCTCCAGCAATTTCTTTTTTCTGTGCTCTTGATTCATGCATCACTTACCCTTCAGACAAATAGTCCTGTACATTATATCAGTATTTATCAATATAGCCTCAACAAAATTCACTATTTTTCTCCAACTCTTATTACCTTCCTGTATTTTTTATCTTGATTAAGAGCAACATCTTATCTTAGCTATGGTAAATTATCTTAGCTATGTGCTGCTATGAACATAGGGGTACATATATCCTTTCTGATTGGTGTTTCTGGTTTTATGGCATATATTCCTAGAAGTGGGATCACTGGGTCAAATGGGAGTTGCCTTTTTAGTTTTTTGAGGAAACTCCATACTGTTCTCCACAGTGGCTGCACCAGTCTGCATTCCCGCCAGCAGTGAACGAGGTTCCTTTTTCTCGCATCATCTCCAGCACTTGTCGTTTGTTGATTTGTTGATAATAGCCATTCTGACAGGTGTGAGATGATACCTCATTGTTATTTTGATTTGCATCTCTCAGATGATAAGTGACTTTGAGCATGTTTTCATATGTCTCTCTCAGCCTTATTTGTGTCCTCTTTCAAAAAGTGTCTATTTAGGTCCATTGCCATTTTTTGATTGGGTTGTTTATCTTCCTTTTGTTAAGTTGTATGAGTTCCCTGTAAATGTTGATGTCCATCAGCAGATGAATGGATTAAAAAACTGTGGTACATCTACACAATGGAATACTATGCTGCTGTAAAAAGTAAGGAGTTCTTATCATTTGCAGGAGTATGGATGGAACTGGAGAGCATAATGCTAAGTGAAATAAGCCAGTCAATGAAAGAAAAATACCACATGTCCTCACTCATCTATGGATAATAATAACCATTATAAACTGGTGAAAAAAAATAGATACAGAGGCAGAACAGCATCAAACAATCTGTCAAATTACAGCCACAAGGACAGGGAGGGTTGGGGGGGGGTAATAGATTAACCAAAGGACTTTTATGCATGCATTTAAGCATAACCAATGGACACAAATCACTGCGAGGGGCGGGGGGGTAGGGTCAGCTAAGGGAAGGGCAGGGGAAAAAAGAGATATATGTACTAATCTTTTTGTGATAAAAAAAAATATATATATATAGAAAAAAAAGAAAAGTGAAAAAAAGAGCAACATTTTATTACCCAAGTTAGAAACTCAAAATTGATCCTCAGTCCCTTTCCTCCCACTCACAATTAGGTGCTCACTCTATTAGTTTTCCATTGTTACTTTAACAAATTGACACAAACATAGCAATTTAAACAACACAAATGTACTACCTTATAGTGCTGGAGGTTAAAAGTCCAAAATGGTCCTTACTGGGTCAAAATCAAAGTTTTGGCAGGGCTGTGTTTCTTTCTAGAGGATCTAAGGGTGAGTCCGTTTTCTTGTTTGTTTGTTTTTTTTCCAGCTTCTAGATGCTGACATTGTTCCTTGGCTTGTGACCTCCTTTGGTCTTCAAATTAAGAGCAATAACTGGTATAATATTTCTAACATGGCATAACTCTGACACTTGTCCAAAGTCACATATCCCTCTAACTTGGACTCTCTGGATTTCAGCTCCACTTTTTAAGACCCTTGTGATTATATTGGCCCACCCAGATATTTTAAGTTCAGCTGATTTGAAACCTTCGTTCCATGGTTCACAGGTCCTGTGGCTTAGAGCATAGACATCTTTGGGGGACCTTTATTTTGTTCTAGCACAATCACCAAATTCTGTGCTACTATCTCCCGAATCTGTTTCCAGCTCTACTCTTTTTGTTACCACATTAATTCAGACCTTATAATTTATAGCTCCTCTTAATGCAATGTATCTTAAACTAATTTGTTTCCATACTTCTGATAGCACCTTCCTCTAGTTAGTCTTCTACATAGTTGCAAGAATTTACAAACTAAAACACAAATCTAATTATGGTAGTATCTACTTAAAAACATTTAGCCAAGCTATAAGATCATTTATGATGCAAAATATGCTAGTCTTCTTCCCTACCCAATCTTCACCACCTACTACACTAAATCATATCAAATGATTTACCTTTCCTTAGATCTGCCATGCTCTGGCGTATATCTTTGTTTCTGGATATACCTCTTGAAATGCCAATTTCTAACCAACCGTTTTATTTATTTGCTAATGTTTCATATTTTCTCATCCATTTAAAATATCTCTTCTTTAATGTGTTATCAGTAAATCAATATGTCATTTGTGATCTTCTAAAATTTTGCATATTCATTTACTCTTATCATACTGAGTTGTAATGATGTACTTCTACCGACATATGAAGTTCTTAAAGGAAGGGAAAAAGTCTTACTCATGTTTCCTCCCAGAGCTATTATTGTGGGAACTTTTATTGAGTGTATATTACATACTAGATAGTGCACTAGGCCCTTTTGAATGGAGTTTCTCTTTTGATCTCTTATATTCCTTTGAGGTAGATATTAAAGCACTAAGAAATATGGGATCTGAGTAGGTAAGTGACTTGTTCAATCTCACACAACTGCGAGATTGTGCAGAGCTGAGATTTAAACCAATGCCTCTGTGATTGGTAGGCCTAGGTTATTTCAACCTGAGTTAGTAAAACTATTATGATCTTAGTGTGGAGTGAGATGATCATCATGGAAAGCCTGAGGAATAATTATGCCTTAGTGTGAATCTGTCTCAGGAATATAATTGACTATGCCTTAATTGGTGTTGTGGGCCTTTGCCTGAAACTTTGGAATAATCTATATATATATATAAAAGGCTAATATGCAAAGTGTCTTCAGGAGTTCAACCTGGAGACTGGGAGTTTGATCACTCACTATGATGTGCACTGACCATCAGGGGGCAGTGCAGAACATGGTGGGTGACCAGTGGCAGCAGCGAGGTGTTGAAGGAGGGAGGGAAAGAGAAGGCCGGGAGGCACCGCATGGTGGTGGTGCACAGGCAGGCCATGAGAGTAGGGGGGGGGGGGAGACAGGGAGGCAGGGACGTGATTGGCCCTGATCGCCAGCCAGGCCTAGGGACCCTACCTATGCATGAATTTCGTATAAAATATAAATTTTAACATACATGTTTTATATGCATAAAATTTTGACCATCTATCCTATATAATAAAATGGTAATATGCAAATTGACCAAATGGTGGAACAACCATTTACTATGACATGCACTGACCATGCTCAATGCAGGATCTGCCCCCTGGTAGTCAGTACACTCCTTGGTGGGCAGCGCTAAGGATATCCAAGGGGCCTAAGCCAGGAGTAGGACATCCCCTGAAGGCTCCCAGACTGCGAGAGGGTATAGGCCAAACTAAGGGACCCCTCCCACCCCAAGTGCACAAATTTTATTCACCAGGCCTCTAGTTTATCAATAGAAGAATTGTCAGGTTGTTTCCAAAGATTGGTTATTGTGAATGATGCTGTAATATAGATGGGGGTACAATATTTCTTTGAAATACAGACTTTATTTCTTTTGGGTATGTACCCATAAGTAGAATGCAAGATGTGGCAATTCTATTTTTATTTTTTTAGGAACCTCCATAGTGTTTGTCATAATAGCTGTAGCAATTAAATTCTCACTAACAATGTACAAGACTTCCTATATTTTATATCTTCATCCATACTTGTCATCTTTTGTCATTTTGATAACAGCCATTCTAACAGGTGTGAGGTGATATTTCACTGTGGTTTTTGATATGCATTTTCCTGATGAATAAGAATATTGAATACCTATCCGTGTACCTCTTGGCCATTGTATGTGTTCTTGAAAAAAATTCTGTTCAGATCTTTTGCCATTTTAAAATATTGCATTATTGTTATTATTGCCTTTGAGTTATATGAGTTTTTGATATTTTCTAGATATTAACACCTCATCAGATATATGGTTTGAAAATATTTTTTCCCACTTCATAGGTTACTCTTTCATTTTTGTTTTTGCTGTACAGACTTCTTAGTTTGATGTATCCCCAATTGTTTATTTATTTATTTATTTTTGCCTGTGATTTTTATGTCATATACTAGTGGCCCAATGCACAAGTTCGTGCACATTGAAAGGAAATTAATTAGAAGAAATATATTACTATTGCTATTGTTAGTCATCCTTTCTCTATAATAGAAGTGTCAACCAAATTCATGATCAACAATGACAGATTGAAACACACACGTGCGATTGGCGCCAGCGATAGCTTTATATGTATCATGCATGCATAAGTCAACTTAGTCTTTTATAAACTCGCTTAATTAGACCTGCTTTCTGATTTAGCTAAACTTTTTCCAGCCCAGTGAAGCACCCCAAATTGTCTTTCAATTAATTATCAACAATACAGCAGTAAATATGAACAGAAAGCAGATCATTATTGTAGATCATGCAGGGAGAACAAAGAATAAAATATTTAACTTCAGCAGTTTTTGACTATATTCTGTGCAGTGAGAAAACCTGAAGTCATTTTCAAGATCCACAATTTCTTCTTTTCAGTCAGGTCAAGTTTCTAAGCTTTCTAAATCTCTGTTTTCTGGCTAATGAAAATAAAATAGGATTCTATGAAGTCTCCTATGTACCTACTCCAGGATTTCTGTGAGGATCAAATGAGATGAGGCATGGGAAAATGCTTCACAGACATTTGGTTACAGTGTAAAATGTTTGTACCTGGCTATAAAGCAAGTCATGTTCCTGGGCTGAAGAAACTGCCAGGAAGCTAGTCTCTAGGAAGAGGAAGCAGGGTGTTGCTATGTGACACCATTACTCGGCTCCATTTCTGAGTTGGGCTGGGCCATGGGCTGCATTTTGTGCCATGGGGTCCTGGCAGCATTGGCTGCTATTTGGTGGGCTCTCACTCTCGAGTGGTGACAGGCCCTGTGTCCCACTTGGAGGAATCCTAGTGTTGCTTTGTGAGCACCAGGTTCAAAGTGCCATTTCTCTGTAAATGGCCAGTGAGTGTCATGGCAGCTCCTGCATTGAGCATCTGCCCTCTGGTGGTCAGTGCACATCATAGTGAGTGATCAAACTCCTGGTCTCTTAGCATATTATCCTTTTATATATATAGATAATCATTGCGAAGACCAATGTCAAAGAACCTTTCCCTCTGTTTTTTTTTTCCCATAGGAATTTAAGTTTCTAATTAGTTTCAAATTGATTTTTGTGTATGGTGTAATATAAAGGTTTCATTTCATTCTTATTCATATGCATATCCAGTTTTCTCATTACCATTTATTAGAAAAACTATCTTTTTCCAATCACATGCTCTTAGTGCCCTTGTGAAAGGCTAACAGTTGACTGCATATGTGTGTTTTTATTTCTGGGCTCTGAATTCTGTGTTGGTTTATGTGTCTGTGTTTTACACCAAAACCACATGGTTTTGATTCCTGTGACTTTTTTTAGAACTAGTTTTATTATTAACTAATATTAATACACATTTCTAAAGGATTTCATTTTTTGTTGCCTCTAAAGCATATACTTGTTTTGTTTTCCACACTGAATATGTAAGAATATCAATCCAATGTGTCTAATTTTAATCTTAACTGACACCCTTGCCCATTTTAAAAAGGAAGGAGGGAAGGAAAAAGGGGGGCAGTAATTTACAGCAGCTTCAAAACAACAGCTGAAGCTTAATTCTGCATGAGCCAGTAATTTCAGGACAGTAAATATTTTGCAATTAGGAAGTTTAGCATATTCACATTATCTAGATAGATTTGCTGTACCATATATATAATAGACATTGTATTCCAGGGATGGGAAAGGATAACAAGCTCTGATTATTCTACCCTCCCTGGAATCAAACCAAATTCTACTTACTCTCAACATTTTGGAAGGCAGATTCCTATGACTTTTAAATATTGTTTGAAATAAGCAAGTGTGATACCTCCTGCAGACACAGGCTGCTTTAGAATTCAAAATAGAGAGTGAGGTCAGCAGATCTCTTTTTTCGGGAATAGAGGGGTATGAGTCATGCTGGGTTCCTGGGCAGACAAGATTTCCCTTGGACTGCATGCAGCTGAGCTGGACTAAAGCCAAATCACAGAGCTTTGCAGACAGATCAAGGTCAGTGGGTTTACCTCAGGGCATGGAGGAGCACATATTTTTTGAGGGTTGACAGGACTGCTTTGACCATGGTTGAGAGGGCTAGAGCCGACTAACTGGGTCATTTCAGAATTTGCTTTTGAATGTGTTCAACGAGCTTGTTACTAAAGGCATGTGGTGCTGATGGCAGGATCAAGTACAAATGAAGCTGTAGCCAAGTCCAGAGGGTTACAAGGATGTTACCATGACCATAGTCAGTGAATCTGTCAACTAGAAATGGTCTTGCCTTAGTAAAATGGCCTTCCTTGGTTTGGGGCTCCACTGGGATCTCACAGTCTACTACCTGAATCCCAGAGCTCCCAGAAAGGCACTTTTGTCCGTTGATGGCTGCCAAATTATTGTTGCTGATGGGGGGATGTGAATGAGGGATCTCCTATTCTACCACATTGCTGAGATCACCTTTCTCATGTTTCATAGTTTTCAGTGTAGAGATTCTATACATTTTTCATTAAATTTATTTCTTAGTACTTTCTGCTTTTGAATGTTACTGGAGATAACATTTTAAAAGTTTATTTTTGCAGTTTTGTTTGCTAGTAGATTAACAATAGCATTTTTATATAGCCTTTGTGTTCTATAAGTTTTCTAATTCAAATTTTAATTTTATAAGTTGCTTTGTAGATTACTCAGAATTTTCTATGTAAACATTGTGCTATCTGCTAATAGAATTTTACTTTTATTCCCAAACCTAGATCTTTATTTAATTTTATTTTACTGGCTAGGACCTCCATTTAAACTCTTTCCTTTTTGGAAGCCTTATGTAAAAATATTCAATATTTCACAATTGTCATATTAGTCATACATTTTCATAGGTGCCTTTTATTGGAATGAGGAAGCTTCCATCTATGTTCAGCTTATTAAGAGTTTTTGTTAAAATAATAAATGAATAAACTTATGAAATACTTTTACTGAATATATCCATATCCAAATTATAATTTTTTAAAAATTTATTTTGTTAAGATGATGAATTACATTGGTTGGTTTCTTAAAAATAGAATATGGTCGTATTTCAGTACTCAACTTCTATACAAGCAAAAAACATCACAGTAAAATAATAACAAAAAAGATGGTATTTTATTTGCAATGCGTGACAAATTGTTAATATTGTTACTTGTAAATAATCTATTAAAAACTATTAACAAATAAACTAATAATGCAAGGGAAGTGGGGTAAAAAATAAAATGAAATAATACAAATGATGATTAAGAATATATAATTACTTGAGGCCCAGTGCACGAATTCATATACCAGTGGGGTCCCTTGGCCTGGCCTGCAGGATCAAGCCAAAACCAGCTCTCCAACATCTCCTGAGAGGTCCTGGATTGCGAGAGGGCATAGGCCAACCAGAGGGACCCCACTAGTACACAATCAGGGCCAGGGAGGGATTCAGGAGGTTGGCCAGCTGGGGAGGGACCACGAGAGGGCTCCAGGGTGTGTCTGGCACATCTTACTCAGTCTCGATAGGCCAATCCCCAGCAGCAAGCTAACCTACTGGTCAAAACATCTGCCCCTGGTGGTCAGTGCACATCATAGCAAGCAGTTGAGCAGCCTTAGCATATCATTAGCATATTACGCTTTGATTAGTTGAATGGCTGACCAGTTGACCAGACAGCATATTAGGCTTTTATTATATAGGACTAGAGGCCTGGTGCAAGAAATTCATGCAGTGTGGGGTGGGGATTGTCCCTCAGCCCAGCCTTCACCCTCTCCAATCTGGGACCCCTCGGGGAATGTCTGACTACAGGACTGCTGGCTCTCAACCGCTCGCCTGCCTGCCTACCTGCCTGATTGCCCCTAACCGCTTCTGCCTATCAGCCTGATTACCCCCTAACCACTCTCCTGCCACCCTGATTGATGCCTAACTGCTCCCCTGCTGTCCCGATTGCCCCAACTGCCCTCCCCTGCTGGCCTGGTCACCCCCAACTTCCCTCCCCTGCAGCCATCTTGTGACCACACCAGGGTGGCCATCTTTGACCACATGGGGGCGACCATCTTGTGCAAGGATGTGACAGTCAATTTGCATAGTAACTCTTTATTATATAGGATTGTCTGACCAGTGTGGCTAAGGGGTTGAGCCAGAAGAATGCAGTTAGCTTCCTGTTCAAGGCAAATGCACAGGTTGCTGGCTCAATCCCCAATAAGGGGTGTGCAAGAGGCAGCTGATCAATCTCTCATGTCATTGATATTTCTATCTCTCTCTCTCTCTTGCTCTCTCTGAAATCAATAAAAACATTTAAAAAATAATATATGATGATTAAGAATATGTGATAATTGAGCTGAACAATGACAGAAGAATAATTTCTCTGGTTGGTCCTCAGGTTACATCAGAGATCCGTTCCTATAGTGCGAAGTAACACTATTTTCACTGTGAGTTGGAACCCACCTACATAAGCACTTATGTCACTCACATGGAGCACATACACAGCAGTAATGAAGCAAAACAGTAAAAAAAAAAAAGAAAAGAAAAGGAAAATAACAATACCTGACCTTTACTTCTGGTAAATAAATAATAAGGAACATAAAGCACATATTTACATACCTCTAAATGACAGAACTTTTTTTCTTTTATAAATAACCTAGAAGCCTGATGCACAAAGATTTGTGCAAAAATAGGCCTTTCTTCCTCTGGCTGCTGGCATGTGGTGGGCTTACTCTGGCAGCCTGTGCAGCAGTGGCAGAGGCAGGGAGGACTGGAGAGGTGGGTGCACTAGTGTGTTTCACTTTCTCATTGTGAAAGTGGGATGCAACTGACCTCCTTCCTCATCCTCTTCCTCCTCCACCCTCCATGCCTAACACCCTTCCCTTCTTGATTTGGCGAGATAGAGAGGAGGGAGACCTGATAATTTGGGGTACTGTGTAGGTGGCCTCTTCCATCTATTCAAAACAAAGCTGAGCCACCTGCTGCTGCCACCACGATTGCCACCAGAGCCCCTTGGCTGGCCAGGGGCTCCTGGGGCACTCTAACTGTGCACTGAGCAAGCTCCTGCACTTATTGGCACCCTCAGGGCTGCTCCAATGCTAGGGTTTTGTTTACCAGAGCAGTGGGTCAGGGGTGGGGTAGAGGGAGATGCCAGACACTGGGAGCTATGACCTCAAGCACCAGAGGGTTGCCTCTAAGGCCACCCTCTAAGGGCTGGGCCACAGGGAGGCTGCAAGGATGGTTGACAGGTGTGGAGTGCAGGATGGAGGCCTTGAGGAGGCGCGCTGCCCGGAGGCCTGGAGCGGCTGGGGGTGGGGCCTCTGCCATCTTTGTCAGGTTAATTTGCATACTCACCCCTGATTGGCTGTGGGGCATTGCGAAGTGATGGTCAATTTACACATTTCTCTTTTATTAGATAAGATGGGAGATGGCGATATGACCACAAAATGACATACGCCGAGTCTGATGTAACCTAAGGACTGTCTATACAATTGAATAAAACTCACTTGGTAATTTTTTCAGAAAAGAGTTAACATTGTAGTCCAGAGACTGCTATCATTAGAAAGACTTGCTTGATGGTTGGCCGTTAGCCAGTGTTTGTGAACTTAGATTTGGGGAAGGCTCTCTCCACTCTAATTGATAAGAATGGCTCACTGTGCTTAAATTGTATGCACAAACACTATGCTTATGCTGGATATCTGCTATGTGCTGGGCAGAGGTTGGCTACATGATCAGCCCCCAATAAAAAACCTTGGCATTGAGTCTATGATGAGATTTTCTGGTAGAAAACATTTCACACATTTTTTTACAACTCACTGCAGGAATTAAGCACATCCTGTGTGGCTTTACTAGAAGAGGAGTCTTGGATAATGCCTGCTTTCTTCTGAAGTTTGCCCCACAGGCCTTTTCCTTTTGGTGATATTGCTTTGAAGCCTATGCCTATGTTTGTGCCTGTTTTCATGAGGGATATTGGTCTATAGTTTTCTAGTAATATTCTTGACAGATTTTGATAGCAGAAGTATGCTGGCCTTATAAAATGAGTTGAGAAGTATTTTTTCCTCCTCTATTTGTGAAACAATTTGTGTGAATATGATATTATTCCTTCTTTAAATGTTTTATAAAATTCACTAGTGAAGAAATCAGAGCCTGATATGTGTGTGTGTGTGTGTGTGTGTGTGTGTGTGTGTGTGAGGGGGGTATTTAAGCAATTCCACATATATTGTTTATTTACAAATTTAATTTTTAATAATATGAAGCTTAGTCTATTAATTTCTGATTTCTAATTTTATATATATATATATATATATATTAAATTTTATTGAGTTTTTCTTTATGACTTGAAACAAAGGTTACTTGACAAACTAAGACCTATAGAAAAAATTTATCTGACTGTTTTTGTAAGTAAAAATTTTTTGTCACAGAGCCATGCTCATTTATTTCAGTACTAGTGACCTGGTGCATGCATTTGTGAACATTGAAAAGAAATTAATTAGAAGGTGGATGGCAGGGCAGGACTGGGTGAAATGGGCTAGACACATCCTGGAGCCAACCTCTCACTGTCCCTCCCCATCATCTGCGGAGTGAGTGGGGTCCCTCTGGTAGGTAGGCTCCCGTGGCCTGACTTGTGGGGATCAGGCCGAAACTGGCTTTCCAACATCCCCCAAGGGATCCCAGAGTGTGAGAGGGCACTTTTGCAAAGTTGCTGTCATACAGGATGTGGAACACAAACATAAGATTTGGGCTGCCTCAGCAACAACCTAACCCACAGCCAAAGGTAGAATTGTGTGGCCCCGTGAGTAATTGGGCTCCCCCCTTTCTGGTTTCAGGGTGTGTCACCTAAGAACCACTGCTACCAAGTCACTGCAGCTCAGCAGCTCCTGTGTTGAGCATCTGCCCTCTGGTGGTCAGTGCTCATCATAGCGACTAGTTGGACATTGGATGGTCAGACACTTAGCATATTAGCTATATATATATATTTTTTTTTTCTGTGACTGATTTGATATTATAATGGCAGAGTTGAGTACTTGTGAAAGAGACTTTATAACCCAGAAATCCTAAAACATTTACTAGATCTCTGATTCTGGAGAAAAATTTACAGACCCCCTTATCTAGAACATAGCCAATTTTGGTAAATGTTCATTGTGTACATATAGAAAACTCTCTCCCCTACCTCATTATCTTTCTTTCTCTTCCCTTCTCTATCTCTTTACACATACATATGGAAACACATGCACACACACAGATTAGATCAAACATATATTCGATTTTTCAAATAATTTCTATCATTTTATTTTTGTATTTTTCAAATTTGAAGTTATATTCATGTTAAAAAATCTACCCTATCGCTTTCTCTTTGTGTTTCCATTAAATTTTGAATACATTTTAAGCTCTGTTGTCTAGTTCTATAGGTTCAATCTAGGTGGAATATTATTTATATAATATTGAAGTATAATTCTTTATATCTATCAACATTCTATACTTCAAATTTAAAATATTGTGCAATTAGCCCTGACCAGTTTGTCTCAGTGGATAGAATGTTGGTCTGCGGACTCAAGGGTCCCAGGTTCGATTCCAGTCAAGGGCATGTATCTTGGTTGCGGGCACATTCCCGTACAAGGTGTGCAGGAGGCAGCTGATTGATGTTTCTCTCTCATCAATGTTTCTAACTTTCTTTTTTAAAAAAATATATTTTATTGATTTTTGATAGAGAGGAAGGGAAAGGGGTAGAGAGTTGGAAACATTGATGAGAGAGAAACATCGATCAGCTGCCTCCTGCACACCTCCTACTGGGGATGTGCCCACAACCCAGGTACATGCCCTTGACCGGAATTGAACCTGGGACCTTTCAGTCCACAGGCTGACGCTCCATCCACTGAGCCAAACCAGTTAGGGCTGTTTCTAACGTTCTATCCCTCTCCCTTCCTGTCTGTAGAAAAAAAAAAAAAAAAAATATATATATATATATATATATATATATATATATATATATATATATGTTTAAAATAAATAAATAAGTAAAATATTGTGCAGTTAACATTAATGTACTGGCTTGATTTAGTTAGTATCTGCCTGACTGTCTTTTTATATCACTATTTCAAACATTCTGTTGTTTTCTATTTTGTCTTTTAAAAAACTTGTTGAGTTTTTTGGAGTTACATTGGTTAATAAAATTATATAGGTTTCATGTGTACAATTCTATAACACCGCATCTGTATATTATGTACTGTATTCACTACCCCAAGTCAAGTCTCATTCCATCACCATTTATCTCCACTTAAACCCACTTTGAATCCCCACCCATCCACCTCTCCCTCTGGTAATCACCATGATATTGCCTGTGTTTATGAGTTATTTTCTTTGCTTAACCCTTTAAACTTTTTCTTCTAGGCCCCCAACATCCCTCCAATCTGACAGCTGTCAGTCTGTTCCCTGTATCTGAGTCTGTTTGCATTTTGTCTCTTAGTTTATTTTTTTTCATTATATGCCACATATAAGTGAAGTCATATGGTACTTGTCTTTCTCTGACTGGTTTCTTTCACTTAATAAATGCTCTCTAAGCCCATCCATGGTATCATAAAAGTTAAGATTTCCTTTTTAATGGCTGAGTAGTATTCCATTATATAACTGTACCACAGTGTTTTTATCCACTTATCGGATGGGAGCTTGGGCTGCTTCCAAATGTTTGCTATTGTAAACAATGCTGCAATGGACATTGGGGTTCATATATGCTTTTCAATTAGTGTTTTAGCTTTCTTCATATATATTCACAGAAGTGGAACCACTGGGTCATAAGGCAGTTCAATTTTTAATATTTGGAGGCAACTCCATACTGCTTTCCACAATGGCTGCACCAATCTACATCCCCACCAACAGTGCCCAAGGGTGCCCTTTTCTCCACATCCTCACTAGCACTTGAAGTTTGTTGATTTATTGATATAGCCATGCTGATAAGTGTGAGATGATATCTCATTGTGGTTTTAATTTGCATTTATGATGATTAGTAACATTGAGCATCTTTTTATGTCTATTGGCCATCTGTGTGTCCTCTATGGAGAAGTGTCTATTCAGGTCCTTTGCCCATCTTTAAATTGAATTTTATATATATACTAGAGGCTCAGTGCATGAAATTCATGCACAGGGGAAGGTGGGGGTCCCTCAGCCCAGCCTGCCCCCTCTCATAGTCTGGGACCCCTCAGTGGATGTCCTACTGATGGCCACAATCTGGCAGGTACCGTGTGTGTGTGTGTGTGTGTGTGTGTGTGTGTGTGTCTGCTGGGGGCCTGCCCCCAACTGCACTGCCGAGGCTCAGAGCAGGCGCCCCATGTGTGTGTTCCCACTGGGGGCCTGCCCCAGCTGCATCAGAGGCTGGAAGCAGGCACCCCATGTGTGTGTATGTGTGAGTGAGTGTGTGTGTCCCCACTGGGGGCCTGCCCCCAGCCACACCATGCGTGTGTGTGTGTGTGTGTGTGTGTGTGTCTGCTGGGGGTCTGCCCCCAGCCACACCATGGAGGCTTGGAGCAGGCACCCCTCTGTGTTGATCACTCAGGCTCCTGACCTCCCCTGCATGTTGTTCTCTCCCTTGAGCTGTGTCCAGGGCTGGGTGCTGCCTGTCGGCCATGCTTGCCTGCTCACGGATCACCACAGTGATCCAGGAGCAGACCCCGCTATGGGCTTCCCATTGGCCACCTGCTCATTCGCTCTCCTGCTCCTGATCACCATGGCAGCTGGAAGCAGGCCCTGAATGCACGGGCTGCCCGCAAGCTGCTCTCTTGCTCCTGACCGCTGTGATGGCCGGGAGCAGGCCCCTGAACTCAGGCTGCCTGCTGGCCACCTGCGTGTTCGCTCTCCTTCTCCCGATCACCGCAGTGACCTGGAACAGGCCCCCAAATGCCTGTGGGCTGCTCTCCTTTTCCTGATCACTGTGGGAGCCAGGAGCAGGCCCTGCTGCGGTGCTTGCCTGTTCCAGGTCAGTGTGACCTGCTCAGGGGTTGCCGAGGTAATGCCTGCTGGGCTCACATTGCCAGGGTGATGCTGCCAGTATCCTGCCCCACTGCTATGGGCACCACCATCTTTGTTCTGGAGTGATGGCTAATTTGCATGTTACTCTTTTATTAGATAGGATATATTTTTTTAGTATTGAGTTGTATAAGTTCTTAATATATTTTGGATATCAACCCCTTATCAGATATGTCACTGATGAATATGTTCTCCCATTCAGTGAGTTGCCTTTTAATTTTGTTGATCATTTCCTTTGCTGTGCAAAAACTTTTTAGTTTAATGTTTGATTAAACATTTGATTTTTTTTTCTTTTGTTTGCTTGTCCAAGGTGATAAATCAGAAAACAATATTTTTAAGAGAAATGTCAAAGATTTTACTGCCTATGATTTTTTCTGGAATTTTTGGTTTCAAGTCTGGCATTTAAATCTCTAATCTATTTTGAGTTTATTCTCTATACAATGTAAGAAGGTGGTCTAGTTTCTTTCTTTCTTTCTTTCTTTCTTTCTTTCTTTCTTTCTTTCTTTCTTTCTTTCTTTCTTTATTTCTTTCTTTTTCAGTTTATATATATTCAAACTTTTAAAATATATTTTATTGATTTTTTGCAGAGAGGAAGGGAGATGGATAGAGAGTTAGAAACATCAATGAGAGAGAAACATCGGTCAGCTGCCTCCTTCACACTCCCTATTGGGGATGTGTCTGCAAGCAAGGTACATGCCCTTGACCAGAATCGAACCTGGGACCTTTCAGTCCACAGGCCGACACTCTATCCACTGAGCCAAACCGGTTAGGGCCCAGGTCCACTTTTTGAATAGACTATCTTTACCCCAATGCATATTCTTGTCTCATTTTTCAAATATTAATTGACCATAAAGACATGGGTTTATTTCTGGGCTCTCTACTCTGTTTCATTGGGTTGTTGTATTTCCTGATTCATTTGTTTTACATTTGTTGTTGTTGTTGTTTTCTTTCTTGATCTCGTTGTTAACCTATTCATTGTTTAGTAACAAAATTTTTCCCTCAGTGTCTTTGTGTGTTTTTCAGTTTATTTCTTGTGATTGTTTTCTAGTTTCATACCACTATGATCAAAAAAGATGCTTGATATGATTTCAATATTCTTAAATTTATTGAGACTTGGATTGTGTCTTAGCATGTGTTCTATCCTAGAAAATGTTCCAGGAGCACTTGAAAAGTATATATATTCCCCTGCTTTGGAGTGAAATGCTCTGAATACCCATTTCCTATTTTCCTTGAATTTAATTCTTTTCAATACAAAAAGAATCTGTGGTCGTTGTTGGTAACAGGTATAATTTGCTATATCCTCCTTTTTTGGAGCAAGGGACATCTCCCATATTCAGCTTCATGCAGTGAGCTAATTCTTATCCTCACGAGTTGGATGCTTCTTTCACTTCATAGGAGTACAATGAGTCTCTATTTTTTTGTCCTGTGATTTCAGTCCCATTTACCCATTATGGGACTGAATTAGATCTCCCGCAAATTCATATGTTGAAATTCTAAACCCCAGCATCACAGACTATGACTACATGCAAAGTCTATCTTTGAAAGGGGTAATTAAGGTAAAATGAAGTCATATGGGTAGGGCTCTTCCAACATGCCTGATATCCTTATAAGAAGAGATTAGTACAGAGACATGCACCTAGGATAGACCGTGTGAAGATATAGGGAGGAGATGGTCCCTTATAAACCAAGAAGAGTGGCCTTCAGAAGAAACTAACTCTGCTGATCCCTTGATGTTGAACTTCTAGCCTCAATAACTATAATAAAATAAAGTTATGTTCTTTATGCTACCCAGCCTGTTGTACTTTTTTATGGCAGCCCTAGTAAACTAATACACCCATTTTATATTTCTTTTCCATTTTGCCACACATATTTTACTTTTCAAATCCAGTTGTATTTTTAAATGTATTTTATTGATTTTTTTTACAGTGAAGAAGGGAGAGGGATAGAGAGTCATAAACATGGATGAGAGAGAAACATCAATCAGCTGCCTCCTGAATACTCCCCACTGGGGATGTGCTTGAAACCAAGGTACATGCCCTTGACCGGAATGGAACCTGCAACCCTTAAGTCTGCAGGCCGATGCTCTATCCACTGAACCAAACCGGTTAGGCCAGTTGTATCTTTTTATTTAAAATGAAAACTCAATTAATTCTATGTGGGTTTGATGGTAGGTAGTGTTGAATCTGAACTTCCATGTTGGAAGCTACCTATTGTTTTCACTATCAGAAAAGTGTAAACAAGGAACACAGAAGGCTGGTGATCTTGAGCTCTGGCAAGGGCCAAAGCTATGCACCGATTGTTTAGTCGAAACAATGGTGGCTCAAGCAACTTTCTGACCATATAGTCTCAAAGTAAATTTTTACTAATACTTACTGACCTTTAACATAGTCTGTCTGCTACCAGAATTGCCTAAGGGCAATATGTGTATCTAAAATTGAATAAAAGATTGGCAGGGCCTGGGCACCAGCAGAGCCTTTCCTCTTGAGAAAGACTCTCTGCCTGGACCCCTGTTTCCAAATTCATATTTCTGGTCTAGTCTCATCATTTATATGTGGCCCGTCTCCAGATCCTGAACCCAAGCCATGCAGGATGTGGCTTTTCACACTTCCAGAAGCATTTTGATAGAAGCTCAGCCTCTCTTCTTTGTTAGACTTTCAACCTGGATATGTCATGTAATCTTTGAGTGAGGTAGTATGATTAGAACACATTTTGCTTTTTGAAACATCCAGAAGGCAGGAAACTTGATGGTCATTTTTGTATCCCTAAGGTACCTAACACAATGCCTGAGGAGTTGTTACATTCAATACTTCTGGTAAATCGACTAATGGAAAGATGACAAGTCTGTGAGTATGGTGATCTTGGTTCTCTCATAACCATGTATCTCACTAATTGTGTGACTCAGTTAACTTCTCTGGGCTTCATTTTGTTCTATACCATCAGGGTTTGTGTTAGTTCCTTCCTCTTGGGTTTGTTACAGAAAAACCGGAGAAGAACCAAGCAATGCTTAGAGAGATGGAGTTACATTTATTACGCGCAGGCCCAGAGGAAAACGTTTCTCAAATTCTGGGTGAAATCACACAGTAAGTTTCCTGTATTTATATGATTTTACCTTCTTTGTCTCCCAAATATGGTTTTCTCCGGTCCCCTTTGCAAGTTCTTAAAGGGCCCTATGTGAGGGGGCTTTGAGACCTCAACCAAAGGCTTGGCCTGATGCCAGCACTGATAACTTCGTCTGGAGAAGGTTTAATGGCCTCTCTGAAGTGGGAGTCGTCTTATTTTCCTTATTATTTAAGCCAGCAAGCATTTACAGAAGCCAGAAGTAGCAGGGTTAAAATTTCAAGATTTTTATATAAGATGGATGCATAAGGTTAAAGTATTACAAATCTATATGTGCCTGAAAAAAATACGTCCAGTCTATCCAAGGTCACATAGATGGAGTTAAACAGTCCTGGAGTTTAATTTCTCCCTTGGTTCTCCCCACTTACTTTGAAATCAATGACCAGTCTAAGCACACCCTAGAAGCAACTGTACAGCCTGCCATTAGTCCCCAATTGACTAAACAAATTTGGACTTAATAAAACTTACTTTTGCTAATGGCAGGTAATGAAAGAATCAGAATCTCCCAGAGACCACAGGCTTCATTTCCCTTCATACTTTACTAGCTGGATCAGCAGTTACTGCTATACTTAAGCTGTCTAAGGCTAATAGCCCTGGAACTGAGAAAAAAATACCTAACTTACTGTTTTACAGCAGTCACTGTCTGATAATCACAAAATGGTTTCTGGGTCAGTTATGCATCCTTAAGGTAAGGATGCTAGCTCAAATAACAGGACAATAGAGGACTTTAATAAAGAGATTTCTATAAAATGTTCAGAGGCACTGGTCTTAAAATTGCAACAGATGTTCTATTATGCCAGCTCCTGCCTAAACTAGGTGCTCTGTGATATATATTTATTTTAAAAGTATAACCAAAGTCCAGTGATGTAGATGGCAAAAATATTTGAATGCCCTCATTAAGATAAGAACTGTTAAACAAATGATTTATGAAGATGTGTGCACAGACTGTTAATTCTTTACATAAAGGCTCTGTCTTTGATGGAGTTCAATTAAAATTCCCATACACATGCAGCTCAAGTGCCAGCAAGGGTTTCAGCTAGAAATCTCTTCTTAGAATGAAGGGATCAGTATTTTTTTAGAACCTTTAAAAAAAATCAGTACTCAATGTTTATAATGAAAGTTTAAAGTTAATGAGGGTTTTGTCCTCTAGTTAATCTATTTACAAGTCATAGGTTTGAAACTTTGGAATAAAGGAGTTTTCTGCCTTAGAGTATATTACCTACTAGTTAACTGTGAATTTAAAAAGATGCCAGCAAGGTATACACAACTCATTGACGAATATTTGAGGCCTTTGGTCTGGCCATTTAGAAACCACAGGGATATTTAGTGGGAAATTTACTATAAGCAAAATTTTGCAGAGCTTTGGAATATCTATGCTTGATATTCCAGTGAGTGTTATGCAGGTCAAATTTGGCCTGTAGAGACGTCAGTTTGTCTCAAGAGTTGAGTCCCAGGTTAGTGAATATCTATAGGAATGTGAGTAAGAAGCCTGGAATGAGAGGAGGAACTGGGAGAAAGGAGATCTCTTTCTCTAAGAGAAAGATATCCTAGGTACCAATTGCTCTTTAACCATATTTTTTGTGCCAGAAATTTCCACTGATAAAAATTAGTTATTTGGCTTTGTTCATTCATTCATCATTTATTTATTTTTATGATTTCAGAGAAAAAAGGAGATGGAGAAATAGATGAAAATATCATTGATGAGAGAGAATCATTGATTGGTTGATCTCTGCATACCCCACACTGGGGATCAAGCCTGCAACCCAGGCATTTGCCCTGACCAGGAATTGAACCATGACCTTCTGGTTCACAAGTCAATGCATAACCACTGAGCTAGCCTGGCTATTCATTTATTTTTAAACAAATATTTAGTAGGTGTCAATATGTGCCAAGCACTATTTTACATACTGTGGTTATAAGAGCAAAGAAAACACCCAGAAATTCCTACTGCCATACAACCTACATTCTACAGGAGCATATAGACAATAAACAAGATAAATATGTAAAATCTGGAAAAATAAAGCATATGGGAGGTATTGTACAGGGTTCAATAGAGCTTAAATTAGATAGGGTAGCTAAGGAAACCTTACTAAGAAAATGACATTTGAGCAAAGTATGTGAAGGAATGAACCATGCAAATATCTAAGAGCATCCTAGGCAGAAGGAAAAACAATTACAGACACCTCAATGTTTTCCAGGAATAGCTAGCAGGCCAGTACAGCTAGATCAAAATGAATGAACAGAACCTTATAGACCTTTATAAAGAATGCAGCTTCTCCTGTGAGTAATAGGAAGGTCCACTGCAGAGTGTGAGGCAGAGGATGCAAATATGGAAGCAAGGGGTCCACTGAACACACTATTGCAGTATACAAAGTCAACGATAGATTCTGAACATGTTTTGAAGTTACAGCCGGCAGGATTTGTTGATGAAACTGATGTGGGTTGTGTGAGGTTGATAGGAGCAGAAATAGAATGTTGGGGACCAGCTATAATTGTAAGAAATATTAATCATGCTCTGTTAACCGTGGTTGTTCTGTTCTGATTAAAGTAGGCACATTCTAAACTGGCTGGGAGTTGCACACAGGACCTGGGAGCTCACCTGGAAATGCAGCCCATCCTCCCCATCAGGGAGCTGCCTATTATCATGGAAAGATTAACAATCTTGTTGCAGAAACAAGAGCCCCCAGCCCTTTGCATATCACCAGCCCTTTGAAGACCCCTAGCCTTTGCATACCCTCAGGCCTTTGCAAATATCCAGCCCAGATTACCTATAAACTGCCCCTTTGTCATACCCTTTTGCCTATCCCCATATAGTCTTTGTCCTTTTATCTAATATAAACAGCTGGCTTATGGTGGAAGGCAGAGCAGATTTTTGTGGATGACCTGCTGCTCTCCCATACTGCTGGCATTATTGGAATAAATGCTCACATATTATTCAACCGTCTCTGATTAATTGGCTCAGGTAGTGACAGGCAGCCCAAACCCATTGATTGTCCAGTTACAAGGTATCAGGGAGTTATAGATGACATCAACATTTTTGCCCTAAGCAACTGGAGTTACCATTTTTCTGACCTGAGGGAAATTCTGGAAGAACAAGTTTGCAGAGGAACAGGAGCTCAGTTTGAGAAATGATAAGTTTGAGATGCTTATTAATTACTGGTAGCGATGGTATAATGGTTAAGAGAACAGGTTCTAGAGCCAAACTATCTAAATGCAAATTATCACTTCACCAGTCAGCAACTGTGTGACCTGAGCAAATTACTTAACCTATCTGTGTCTCTGTTTCCTCAGCTTAGAATGGTGGTTGATAATAGTACATAATTATTTTTTCCCAATCTCAGTCTATCAGTAACCAATGTTGTGCCTTGCTCTTATGATTGCAGGACACCCACAGCAATAACCACCAGGAAACTTTGAAAAGACACAGTATTGTTACTCATTAGTCCTGGAAGTTACATGGGGCCACACAATGAGGTGCATGTTTGTACAGCAGGGTAGGGGAGAGGGGGTTTAACTGGGGATCTACTTTTAGTGGGGTTGCTGGTAGAGCTAGAGTTACTTTTTTTAAAATTGTTATTGCTTAGATTATTACAGATGTCCTTCTTCTTTTCCCCCATAGCTCCCCTCCACTGGTTCCCACCCCACCCCAGGCCATCACCACCCCAGTGTCCACCTCCATAGGTACTGCATACACGCATATAAAATCTTTGGCCAATCTCTTCCCGCACCCCTCACACACACCCTTCCCCTCTGAGAATTGTCAGTCTGCTCCATTTCCATGTCCCTGAGTCTGTTACATTCACCAGTTTATTCAGTTCATCAGATTTTTATTCATTTGATTTTTAGATTCACTTAATAATAGATATGTATTTTGTTGTCACTTTGTTGTTCATATTTTTTATCTTTATCTTTTTCTTCTTCTTCCTCTTAAAGAATACCCTTCATCATTTCATAGAATACCGTTTTGGTTGTGATGAACTCCTTTAGATTTTTCTTGTCTGTGAAGCTCTTCATCTGACCTTCAATTCTAAATGATAACTTTGCTGGGTAATCTTGGTTGTAGGTTCTTGCTATTCATCACTTTGCATATTTCTTGCCACTTCCTTCTGGCCTGCATAGTTTCTGTTGAGAAATCAGCTGACAGTCATATGGGTACTCCCTTGTAGGTAACTAACTGTTTTTCTCTTAAGATTCTCTCTTTGTCTTTTGCCCTTAGCATTTTAATTATGATGTGTCTTAGTGTAATCCTCTTTGGATTCCACTTGTTTGGGATTCTCTGTGCTTCCTGGACTTGTAAGTCTATTTCTTTCACCAGGTAGGGGAGGTTTTTGTCATTGTTTCTTCAAATAGGTTTTCAATATCTTGCTCTCTTTCTTCTTCTGGCACCCCCATAATTT
>PVJC01028771.1:0-22358 GCA_004026665.1 Murina feae | reverse complement strand
CTGTAGGGGAGGACAATTGGTATTTATGTACTTATAAATTCACATAACATTCTAAACTTTTGGCTTACACTGACTAAAGATTAATTTTTAATATACTATTAAGAATAGTTAATTAGTTGTTTTATTCAAGAGGTAAAACAGATAAAAAGTTATTTTATAAGAAAACATAGTCTCACACTAATAAAATGTAAGCATTGTATTGATATATTTTTGCTTTAGTTAAAGTAAAACTATATACAATCTTTCACGAAGACTGCAATGTAGAATGGTATAATTTAATGAAGCAAACTAATATCTGCATTGTATTACTTTTCTGTACATTTTTACTTAGAAACATAAGCTTGAAGTAATTTTTCATCTATTTCCATATATTTGTATATAGATTTTTAGATAGATAAACATATACCCTTTAGCTTATAGATAAATTGATGCCTTGGTCTGACTAGAGAACATGACCTTAATCAAGAATTTTCACCTCATCCTTCTCTGGACAAGTTTGGAAACTGTGGGGTGACACTCACCCTGAGTTCTGCCGGTTCAGGATCTCAAAGAGATAGGAGTTGGCATTTAGCTGAATGTGGAGCAAGAATAGACAGACTGCTATGCTGCTCTTCTGTTTAACAGCCTCATCACAAAGGACAGGTTCAGCTTGGGGCAGGGTTTTGTGCTTGTCAGAATAGAAACCTACAAAACAGACAAATGTCACCATGAAAGCAGATATAGAACCTGTAACCTTCATAGACAGGGCTTTGAAAATAAGAAGTCACAGGTTATTACCTTTTGACATTTCCCCCAAAATTGGCCATGAAAACTGTTTCCATGGTGATTTTATATCCAGCCATGACCTCTAACTCTCTTAGCTTTCCAGATTCATCTTCCCATTTTATATAACCTTTGAGATACATGTTATTATAAATAATGTGATATTTGGTTGACAGGGTTTTATTAAACTCATTTTGATTATCCAAGTTAAAGAAATGGGGGCTAGATATACCTTGGTCAATTTCAGTGTTGTTGTTTTTAAGTAAAGAACTTGACCAATGCTTTTAGCCTTAGCTCATCTAAAATTTTTGTGAGACCTTGAGAATGACAAATCACCTATCTGGAAATCAAGTTCTATTCCATTAACAGTATCTTATTTAATAAAAGCCTCATATACTAAGTATCCAGTCATCTGGTCATCCATTCAACCAATCAAAGCATAATATGCTAATGATATGCTAAAGCTGCTCAACCGCTTGCTATACTGTGCACTGACCACCAGGGGGCAGATGCTCCAACTGGTAGGTTAGCTTGCTGCTGGGGTCTGCTGATGGGAACTGAGCAAGACACGTTGGATATGCCCTGGAGCCCTCCCGCATCCCTTCCTGGCTGGCCAACTTCCCATGTCCCTCCCCGACCCTGATAGTGCAAGGGGTCCCTTGGCCTGATCTGCACCCTCTCACAATCTGGGACCCCTCGGGGGATGTTGTAGAGCCAGTTCCAGCCCGATGCTGCAGGCCAAGCTGAGGGCCTCTAGTATTTTTGTAAGTCTGTAACATCTGTAACAAGTCTTCCAGACCAAAATTGATAAAATGTTATGACTTCATGAATCGTTTTTTAATAGTACTTGTTAAGTACATGTTTGTTGACTTAAATTCACTTGAATAACAGCACCTCACATGCTGAAATATTTGATAATAATAGTTATCAGACAAACAGCAATTTTGCTACTTGAATTAGAACAAATAGGCCATAACGTGGAAGGATACATTGATTTAAATCCCATCATAATATGCATCTGAGAAAGTTGAAAGCTAATGAAATATAATTTTAAAAAGAAAGAATGTTTCTAAACCCAAAGCTAAAATAATAACACAGAGAATAAAATCATAAAAATGGAAATAAAACAACAATTAGTTAACTACAAAATAGCATGGTTTCTGACAATATTTCTGAGATGACCAAGTCTCATTACTTTATGAAATCTAGGATAATAGAGTTCAAAAAGTCATTTCATAGGTTTTAAAGAACAGAGATTTGTATATTGTATTTGAAATTGAAGCATAGAATTAAATTATATGAGTTCATTTACTCCCTTATACTTTCTGATAAAATGTTCTCTTGCAAATCATTTAATACCATTAATTATACATATATTCTGTAGCAAAATCTAAGATTACTGTAGAATTTTCACTGAAGGGGAAATTTTCAATGTGAGAACATCTTAGATTTTGGTGGGTAAAGGGAAGACACTGGGATCTGAAAATGAAGAATGATAGTGTCTTCTAATTAGCATAAGAATTTATTTTATAATGTGTCTAGAAGTTTTCTGTTTTACCGATGATTTTAACACAGGAATACCTTAGTATTGTCTTCCTTTATTTTTCTTATTGTATAACTATAAGCCCAGCACACAAATTTTGTGCACGGGTACAGTCCCTAGGCCTGGCCTGCAATTAGGGCCATTTTCCCCGGCTGCCAGCAGCTGGCTCCAGCCCCTGCCACCATCCACCCCTGGCTCCCTCCCACTCGCCATCGGCCAATCAGAGCCTGCCAACCAGTGAAAGGGATCAAGAGGTGGTCAGGGTGTCTCATGGTGACTGGTAGAGCAGTTGTTCTGGTCATTCCACCATTAGGGCCAATTTGCATATTACCCTTTTACTATATAGGATGTCTGTAATTCTTAAGGGTCAATTTTTCTTTTTGAAATAATTTTAGCGTACAGAAAATGGGAGGCACATTACAAGAACTTCTAACCCTACTATTGTCTTCTATGCTGGGAAATATTTTTATCCCAAAGTGAGGTTCATTTTTCACATACATTTATTGAATGAGGCAAGAGACTTTATTTTTCCAGGAAATAGTCATTTGGACAATGCGGCTGCTGTTACCCTGCCTTTTCCTGAGCCTGACATTTAGTGGACTTTAAAATATACAAAGGGGCAATTTTTTTGTTCCTTTTTGTCTTCACTTTGTAGATTAAAATAGAGTGTGGTGCTATTGTAACTCTGAAGTCCATATGGCCTTACCTGCCTATCTTGTTGAAGTACAGATGACTCAGCAGATCTGGGCTGGGGCTCAGGCTTCTGCATTTCTATCAAACCTCCAGGTGGCACCAAAGCTGCTGACCACATGTTGGAGGAAGGGTTAGTGTTGGAGGAAGGGTTAGAAGCAGAAGAGTACTGGCATCATTTCTTGCTGCTTCATTCCCATTCATTCAGATTAAGAGAGAGAGGAGAGAGAGAGAGAGAGAGAGAGAGAGAGAGAGAGAGAGAGAGAGAGAGAGAGAGAGAGAGAGAGAGAGAGAGAGAGAGAGAGAAGAGAGAGAGGTGAAATGGAGTAAACAGGGGCTAGGCCAAATGTGTAACTTTTTCAGACCCTTGGTAAAAAAACAGTCTGTTAGAGACCATCAGGGGGAAAGAGGCATATTAAATTTTCTAGCTTACACAAAGGTGAACGTGAATTTCACTTCCAAGAAATTAAAAGCTAAAGAGCAGCAGTAAAACAACAGTGACGATAATATGCACTGTGTGACGAACGGGTAAAGACGATTAGTAAACCAGGCTTGTTGCGTCTGAGCCCTTGTCTGCTGAGCGTGGATGCAGCCTTCCCTAGCCAGCAGCTTCCGTCTCAGACCACACAACCAAGCAAACAGACACGCAAAGGAAACAAATAGGACCCAGCAGTGCTGCAGAAACTCTTCCTGCCTTTCTCTCTCCTAATCAGTGAAACCTCAGTTTGCAATACAACAGGTTTTTCCCTGTAGTTCATTTGAGACACCACAGGGAGAGTAGAAAGGAAAATGTGAAATGTTTACCAGGTGTAACTGAACGTGAAGAGTTCTCCAGGTGTAAAGGCCTCTGGCTGGCATGCTGGAGGTAAACTTAGGAGAGTTCCCCAGGATCCTTTATAACTTCCTCTTTGGCCACAACCTTGACCCAGACTAAGCACTATTCAGAACGTATTCGAGCACAGTGATGTGTTCCCGTTTAATCTGTCTGGCTGTGCCCAGGTCCTCGGGCATCCATCTAACTTTCTAACTTACTCTTTTTGGAAACGGAGAGATGCACGATAATGCTGCTTTCTGTGTTACATCTAGTGCATGGTGTTACCGAACTTATCTTTAAATAGTAACATAACCTATGAAATCAGAAGATGTTTTTGAGGATTTGATTTTAGATAAGCTTTTTATGGAGAAGCATTTAATCCTGGCATATGCGAATTGCTATCTTCCACACATGCTGCAGTTGGCAGAGAGATTACTTTTGCCATGTGGTCAGGGACACACACCATGTGATTAGCTATAGCATATTAAGTGATGTTATTATTTGACACAAACATCAAATAAGACCTACTCTCAAACCACCCCAGTGGGTATGAATGGTCAGGTTCAATGAGTGAATAGTAGCAACATACAATTTCATATAGACTTCTCAAAAAAAAAAAAACAAAAAACTTGAGCACTTAATGTGTTTTTGTTTTTTTTTTTTCAAATAAGCTGTTTTTGTAGGCATGTATATTAAATTTTAAGAGCTTATGTGCTGCATAGGAATTAGTTCTTATAATACATTTTTCTACAATTCTTTGACATTCATTTCTTTGAACTTTTAGAATTATTGTAAACCTTACCTTTTTTTTTTGGTCATTGTCAATGTTGGTATTCCTGTGGTGGTGATTTTTAAAATATAGACCAACAAGTTATAAGAACAACAATAAATATGACTTCCAGTTAGGTAGCTCTTAAGTTCATTAAACAAATAATTTTATTTGGTTATAGAAAAAAATGTACAAACTATTTCATGCATTTCTTTTTACACAGAAACAACAAAAAAGCATATAGTGGATATTCTTTTTACAAGAACCAAGCCTCACACTAAATTTCAGATCATATGTAATACACAACTGCCATCTACTGACGGCATAGGAACAGAAAGCTCCCCAGCAGCAAGCAATTAACGAATCATCTTGTACTTACTATTTAAAATTTAAGTGGAATAGTGAAATATTATTTGACCAGTTTTTGGTTCATAATGATAAGAATACCTTAGCTTCAAAATCTAAGTAGGTAAATTAGTGGCCCAGTAAAAGACAATTTGAAGGTCATTTGAGTAACAAGTCTAAATGCTATTGTAATCATTTTTATAATCACTACAATAGTAAATCGTCTCTAAAAAATGTGATCACAAATAATAAATAATACAGAATTTCTTATAAGGTAATCTGCAATGAGAAAATTTTAAGAGATTATGAAATTTTAAATGTACATAAACCCAATGCTTACTCTGTTACAAAAAAATACTGGACAACAAAATGATTCATACTGGACAAAATACATATTACTTACATAATGACTATCTTTTTAAAAAGAATGAGAGTGAAATTTATTGAAAAACAACATAACCTTGTGCATCATGTGATTCTGTTTTTTTTTAAATTGCAGTATTTTATATAATTAAAATACATATATTATTCATATCTATATCAATATCCACTTATCTATATATTTAAACATGCACAGAAAATCATGTTGTGAAACATACACAAATTTCTGATGGTTGGCAACCATTAGGATGTGAGAAAGGGAGAAACATTTTTATATTAAGTCTTAATCTAGCAATAAAAATACACTTCAAAAAAGTCATATGACTAACCATGTTATACTTTAATTCCCTTTTTGTTATGTTAATTTTAATTTATTGCATATTTTAGATATTTATTACTTTCATCCAGTGTCTTAATTCTAAATGTAATTATAAGAAGCAGTTATAGAGATAATTATCTTTCAGATTTTTAGTTTTTGTTTTTTTTTAAATGACAATCTTTGAGATGATATGCTAAAATCAAGTAGAACAGAACAGATTTTTCTTTAAAAGTATAATACTTCAAGATACTCTTTGATATGCAAAAATAGACTAATGTTAAGAGTTTTCACTTTTATTGTCTTTTTTAATGTTGAATGTAAATGAATGATGATTTAAAATGGAAAATTTTATGAATTAGATGACTTATTAACTAGGAGTCAGGATCCTACATTTATAAGAAATATAAGTACAGTCTGTATGTTAAAAAATACAATTTCATCTTACATTTATTCTATACTAGAGGCCTGGTGTACAAAAATTCATGTATGGGTAGGGTCCCTAGAGCTGGCCAGTGATCAGGGGCCTTCTTTCATTCCGCATTGCCCCCTGGTGGTCAGCACACAACATAGTGAGCGATTGAACTCCTCAGTCTTTGGTCAAACTCCTGAGGGGACACTTTGCGTATTAGCCTTTTATATATATAGAAGGTAGTATCACTGTATATTCAGTTTAATGTAAACAGATATATTTCATAATTAGTCTTTCAAGTAAGTAATAAATCCAATACTTCAAAATTATACAACTACATTCCAAAATAACAAAAAATACAATCAATAACAAACACTTAAACAGGAAAAATCAGAAAGATAATTTTTATTCTTAATGATATTCTTAAGTCCTTATTAAAATAACTTTGCCATTCATTGACTTTACATAGAAAGCAAGGCCAGGCCTTAGGAGAAAAAGAAAGAGACAGACTAATATGAAGAAGAATATATTCCCACAAACACTATGGCAGCCTATAACTTGTATAACTTCTGTAGTAAACTTAATGCTAAAGAGAAATCCATTTGTACCCCGTGGAATTAATTAGTGATTGGTTTAGGGAAGCAATAAATGCATATGATTTTGAAGAGTATTCTCTAAGGGACTAATATGAAATATAATTTAAAAGAGCTCACTGAAAATTGCTATCTGAATTACTGTTTTAGCTTCCAATTGAAAATTTTTAATGATCATATGCTAACATAGGAAAACACCTAAGTAAACTAGGACCTAGTACTCTGAGTCCACTAAATGCCCTGTGACATGGATTTATGGTGCAATTTGTTATAAGATACAGATAAGGAGCAGCAGTGGGTAAACTGACAAGTTTAACTGATTACAGCAAGGAAAAATACAAGAAATACATTTGCTGTGAAAGCAGGTGGGAGTTAAGAATGCATTCATTTTATTTTAAATCAAATTACAATAAAAGGTGACACTGAATAAGGTTCAATGCCATAGCAATTTGATGAGTTTAAATTTCATATCAAGTAAGCTCAGGTCAAAAGATGAGGAATACTTTATTTTTGCAATGTATATGTTCTATTACTTACAAAAGACAGTGTTTTTTTTTAAATCTGTTGAATTGAACAAAACTAGAAGTAATATATTCTTCACAGCTTTCAAATTTACTTTGCGGAGTAGGAAATAGATGCCTTCTTGGAATAGGACAACTGTCATAGCTATTTTAAGTATGTATACATTTTTAGCACATATAGGAAAGCATTTTGTGCATATTTAGTATTAATTACAGTAAAAGTCAAAATTGGCTGTAATGATGGTTACCGAGGTAATATATGTGATGCATGTAGTATGATGCTCAATACATGTATTTCCACTCAATAAAACAGTTGTTCTTTCAGTTTCAAGGGTTAACTTATAGCAATCAATTAGATTTTTCTCATTCAATATAAAAGCATGCAGGCAATGTGGGTATCTCAGAGAGAAATGGCTATGGCTACACAAACCACTATCATTAGTAGTCATATTAATATTCTTTATAGATTTAATGGAAACCCAATGAAATTTAAATTTCAGGGTCCCTCACTCAGAAAAAATGGTATCATATGTTCTTATAAAATGTTCCTATAATATTTTAGGTGCTTTGGTTTAAAGTATATAAACAAAATTTGTATATGTTCTGTATAATTGTATTAACTTTAAGCCTCACATAAATAGAACCTGCTTTGGGGGAAAATGTAGACAAAAATCTTATTGAACTATTGAGTTTTTGTTTCTTTTTCTTTTTCAGGTAAACTCACAGACTTCTGGATTTCAGAGAAGTTGAAAGAATCAAGTATGTAAGCCATACTTTATTACTAAATCCCTTAAAAATATCTCAATGAGTATAGTCTCACTGTTTTTGAACAGCTGATTAATGAATAATTAATAAAATTATGTGAAAAAACCACTCCAGTTATTTCTGCCATTTTAATAACCAGACCTGAGAAATACGTTAGTTTCATGTTTACAAGAAAAAATTGAAAGAGATCATGATTTATTTGGTGGCTTAATTTCCTGTGTAGGCAGTAAGAAAGAAATGTAGAATTAAAGGTTTAATATGTGTTTATTATACACTTACACTGTATTTTATTAAGTTTTTTTCATAGATTTAAAATACCAATCAATTAAGTTTACCTATTCAATGTATTTATTTATTAATAATTTATTGACCATGTACTTTGTTCATAATTCTACACTAGAATGTGCGTGTGGGAAAATGCACAAAATGATCAGCTTCTAAGTGGCCTGCAGCTTAGTGGTAAGGATGAAACATGAGTGATTCTATAATTAAAGATAATTTTTTTTCTATTTTCTCAAGAAGCAGACATAGAACCTCCTTGAAAATAAGCTGGGTGCAAAATATTCAGAAAGCATTAAAACCTCAAAGCAAGGCATGGGATAGTTTGGTTCTAGGGATAAATGAGCCAAATTTAGGTGTATTTCACAATGTTGTTCTTTCCATCCTATGAATACACAATAAATATTTAAAACTGATGAAAATTAAAAAATGTAAAAAAATTACATTCAGATAACTCTTGTTCAATTTTTAAAAGAGAACTGAGTGCTTTGACTCTCTGGTGTTTTGGGAAGTGTAAGTATATAGAAATGCTATGGAAAGAAATTGATAAACCCAGGTCTAAAAATTAAAGATACTATACGGATCTTCACAAATAACAGCTTAAATAAAGAAGGCCTTGCTCTTTTAAAATTTAACAGGAAGTCTAGAGCTGGGCATTTTTAGGTCTGGTGCACCTCTCAAAAGTACCCCCTTGGCCCACAACAAGTCCCATCTTTTAAACTTTCATCTTCATGCTCATATCCTCATGGCTGCCAGTTGGTTGCTGTACCTCTAGCCAGGAAAAAGAGAAAATGGGCCACAGTGCCTTTCATCGCAAGAATTTGCCTTTTTATCTGGAAAGAAAGAAGGTATTCTCAGCAGGTGAATGCTTACAATTCAAATGGCCAGAACTATTTTGCAAGCTACATCTAGCTGGAAAATGGCCAGAAGAAAAGTGTTTACCTTTTCACACTCCACAGTAGAGAAAAGCAAGGTAGATGATAGTTTGGTTTCAGTGCTAAATGAGCCAAATTTGAGTGTACTTTACAATAAATGTTTTCAAAGTGTATTGAAGAGGAATTTATGGGTTTCATGCTTTCCCAAAAGCATTTATAAAGCTCTTCAGCATCTCATCTGAAAAGCTATTTTATAAAAAGGTGGTGTGCTAATATAAGTAGCCTCTTTTCCCATGCTCTATTGTATAATGACCACTACTTTTGTATGTACCCTTTGAGTACTTTACCCTGCACATTTTCAGAGAGAAATCTCTATGCAAGTTATAATAGCTTTCAAATTGTTTGAGGTATTTTCTGTTACAAATATTATTTTATAATGAACTAATGGCTATGTGATGGTTAGTGAAAATGGATGTGCAAAATGGCTATAAGATAGAGAAGGCTTCACTATGAAGATGAACTAAAATATAATTCTGAGTACTTAACAACCTAACTTGTCCAGCTGAGAAGGAAAATTCCAAATAAATATACTGAAAGATTATATAGCAGTTTAAAATGTTTTTCAATAATGACTTTGGGGCCACTTAAGCTTAGAGGAAATTATTTTATCCTAGATTAGTTTATTTAAAATCTTAAATTGAAATCAGGCTTTAATATATTTTTAAAAAGTTAGTTCACAATGTTTTTGTTAATTGACAGTCCCCATCACCTTTGGTTCCAGGCTTCTTGATTACTAAATGTATAGCTAACATTTAAATTGTGCAAGTGTGCGCCAGACATTGTTCCATATACATTACTTATATAAGCTCATTTAATCTTCACAACAATTCTGTGAAGTAGTAATTATTATTTTCCCCATTTTATAAATAAGGAAATAAGGCAAAAGGAAGTCAAATGGATTTCCCAAAGCCACATAGTAACTGGCAGGCCAGGATTTGAGGAAGTCTGCTCTACAATTAATGCTCATAGCTACTCTACATGTCTGCCTATCTATAACATAAAACACAATATATTTTAGAAAACAGAAAATATTTTTATTAGTGCCTTGTTAATTGCATTTATCTGAACTGAGTAGATAACACTTTTATTTAGATATTTATCTTATTTATAGAAGAAAATACTATAACAGTCTGTCTGGAATTTAGGAAAATGCTTACTCAGACTTTCTCCTTAGATATTTACTAGTTACATATAAAATCCCACATTTATGATGTCCACAATTTATAAATAAGTAAATATGACTTTTCCAACAGGAAACAAGGGTAAGCAAATTGTATGTCTTGCTATTCTATTCTAATCTCTTTGTGAAACTTTAATAAACTGCAGTAGAACCGATGTGTGGTAAATGTAATACAGTGGGAGAGAATGAAACAACATCTGCCACAGCACTATCCATCACTAGCTCCATATTCTCAATAGCTTCTGCAAGCTGGTAATAAGGAGATATAAATGATTTGACTCTGCCAATTTCTAGTTGTGCAGCCAGTGTAAAATACGGGGATTATAAAATGTTCTTCTGTCATATATTTTGGCGGTGATTGGAGTAGCTAGTGAAATATGGGATTTTATTCTTAGCACTTTAAGTTAATAACAATAACTGTAAAACTAATATTGTTCTTTCCAGTAATTGCCATCATCCATCATACTGCCGAATAATGCAGGAACAAATATGTGCCAGTTTGTTTCAATGCTGGCTCCTGGGTAAAACTATGATATTATTACTGAGTCTTTTCTACTTAAAATATTATTCAAAGAAATAGTAATGAAATCGTATATTTAAAGGCAAGCACAGAACTAAGAGTATAGTAATGGTTTTATGCTTCACAGCGATCTTACCACCTACACTCTGACCTGGGATTCTGAGGGTATCAAGTTGAAATCAATATAATAGAGCACCTCGCAAAATACTAGATAAGGCTTTACGCAAATTATAGTTTCTTAACATATACAATATTTTTCAAAAAAGGAAATAAAAATACAAACAATAGAACAGACTGTTTTTGCCCAGCACTCTTGTTCCCAAAGTCTACAATTTGAAAATTTTAATACAATTATTTGCTCTTTTTAAATGGCCATCTAGAATCATGAGTAAAAAAGGAAAATAAAATAAACAAAATCATGCTCTCTTTTTTTTCCTGAGTTAACATTTATACTTATAATAGTTGAACTTATTTTTTTCTTTCTTTCTGGCTCCAAGCGCTGATTCTTTCCCATTAGAGCACCACATTAGTAACAGGTGACTTATTATTAATGTGCACTTTAAAAATAGCTCACCAGTCATATCAAATGCCAGCTCTAATATTCTTTTGAATTTTTCAAAGTATCTTGGATATTAAATCTCAGTTAACAATTACTTAAAGGTGAAAGAACAGTAGCTATGGGAAAGTAATTAAATGTTCTCAGAAAACACCTCTGGTAAGTTTACCCTAAGGGGAGGGGGCAATAAACCCCACAGTCTCTCAGGGCTGTGCTCAGGAAGTAGTAGGGGAACCAGTGATCAGAGGTTGTGGGCAATTCAGAGATCCTTTTCTCACTGCCTGCTTTCTCTGCTTCCTTTTGTGCATAATTTTTTCTATTTTGAAAATTGGCTTGAGCCTTAAGTTCCATGTCGTGCAAGAAAGTTTCTAACAGTACTCAAAAAGAACTTAGCCAAATCTGAATTCTCGGGGAAGAAACTGGCATGTCCACTGTGGGGCATGGTCCCACTTCTGGCACAACCAATGCAAGTCAGAGAGTTGTGGTGAGTGCTCCAGTCTGCGTCTCTGAGGCCCCGTGAAGTGTCCATTAAACTGTGAAGGCTGGAAGAATATGCTTTTCCAAAACATGCCATTTTGGCATAAAGATTTCTTTTTGAGATAATGGAATTTTAAAAACAGCAGATGTAAGCAGGGTATTCTGATCTGCCCCTTCTTCTGGAAAACAGGAGATAAAAACTCCAGTGTGAAGATGCCCTCCCTGTATCAAGAAAAATAATGCTTCAATGGGATGCTTAGCTGAGAGAATTCTGTAGAAAATAATTGTACAATATTGTGACAAATGATTCTTGTTAAAATAATTCCTATCTTCCTTTAGCATCCCCTCGTGGTTTAGCTTTAGGTTTCCATAACTACCTCTCCATTCAGCCTACTATAAAAGCATTTAGGTTTGACCAGTTCTTTGGCTCTTTATTTCCCCATGGGGAAATATTACGTAAAACACATATAAATTTGTATGTTTTTCTCCATTTAAGCTGTCTTATATCAATTTAATTCTCAGGCCCAGCTGAAAACCTAAAGAGGATAGAAGTAAAAGTTTGCCTCTGCTATAACTAACTGCAAGCAATGACTACCACTCATTTTAGGCTCTCTGTATTAAGAAATCAACAAGCAAGACAATAAGTCATGATCCTGGCAGGAGTAATCAAGATGGGACTGTTTTATAATTTAAACAAGGAAGAATGCATCTGGAACTCAAGCAATCTATTGAAACATATGTTGGTACTTCCCTGCTTAATTTTGAAAACAAATGCAGCAGCCACAACCTGAGAAGACATGATGATCAGAGGCCTAAAAGTTACAGGGATGGGTGTTTTGGTCATCCTACCAGGTAAGCCACCTAAACTAATTGAAGTGCGATTGGTGAGAGAAATAAAACATGGGCAGTAGAGACTAGAGATAATGAAGAACACTGACACCAGCTGTAGTAACAGTAATCACAGTTGTTCTCATTCGCCTCCTCCTTGTAAGAAGCAAAGGCACACAAATCATAGAGGGACTGTTTCTAGATGGGAAGAAACTATGTTTTTTAAAAAATGCTATTAAGGATGGACTATAGGACATTCTGTGGGTGCACCATCCAGATTTTACCTCTTTCAAGACCAGGACACCGATTCTCCAATGCCAGGAGCATGGCTTGCTGATGGCTCACAGTTGAGTCCCTCTCCAAGAATTGTTCTCAACCTAAGGAGCTGATTTGGTCAAGGTCATAGTACCTTCAGAAGGCAGTGTGGGTTAACGGTGGGTCTATGTGGCAAGGTACTGGCCCCTTGCTTTCACTTGTATATGAAGAGCTCTCTAGGAGAACAACTATTGGAAATAATTTTGTAGCTCAACTTCTCCCTTTGCCCACTCCAGTTTTTCTTACTCCCTCATAATGGGTTCTTTTTGAACACATTCTACATTAACTTATACATACATACTAGTATACTTATCCCACTTTCTGTTTTCCAAACCCATACCTATTTGAATAATGCTGGGAGAATAAAGCATGTAAAGCATAATATCTAAAGTCTCTACAGGTTCCAGTGTAAGATGGTGCCATAGAAAGATCCTGAATTCATCTGTTCCCACAGACACAGGGAATCTACAGATACATCTGGAACCATTTTCTCTGAAGAAAAACCCAACACCGTTGAGTGACTCCTATGCATTAGGCAAATGAAGATAAAACCTACATTGATACAGGTCAGAGAGGCTGACACACACTCTCACCATAAATCCCACGCCTGGCACAGTGGCCCACAAAATAGGGAGGCTATAGTGAACTGCGAAACTGTTCTTAAAGGGTTCACACATGCGTTCTTACCCACCCCAAAGGCCTAGCGCAAAGAAAGTGGATTGAAAACTGCCCAGATGTTCTGTGAAAGAGGCTCACCTGGAAGCTTTGGAGCAGATAACGAATGTAACACACATCTAGGGACCTACTGAAACACTGTCCAGGACGGAGGTGGGCAGACATCATCCACGTGCCCTCCCTCCTGCCTTGCTCCTGTGGGCAGGTGCCATATTTCCATTCCTGCTGCACTGTAGAGCAATAGTATCACCCAGAAGGGAGCTCTGGCCTGTGCCTGGTTCCCTTCTTTGCAGCTACCACCCAAGGAGCTCCTCTTATTCCCCTAGTTCTGTTGACATGTGGAGCCTTGACTTCCTGGATCCCAAGGATTATAACAATCTGAGAGATAGTTCTGGTAGGCTCCCACCCCCAGAGCACTGTGCAGACCAAAGCCTGACAATTTCAATCTTTCTCTGTTTCCTGGAATTTTAACCTGAGAAGCACACTGCTGGTTAAGTTCACAACTAGAACCTACTAAGCTGCTCTCAGAGAACAGGAATGGAGGCTCTCCCTCAACCTCACTCCAGTTGGCTGGTATCTCCCAGAAAAAGAGCTTATACCCTCATCTTGTGCCTCAGTTTGTAGAGCTGCCACTAGTGACCCCACTAGATTGCCTGGCTCTGGTGGCCAGCAGAGCCTGCATTCTTGTGTCCCAGAGACTGGAGCACAGAAGATAGTTCTTGTCTGGCTACCACCCTCATGGCACAAAAAAGGGGGACACACAGATTGAGGAGCCCAGTATTTCTCTGAAAAAGGCCAAGGGACAGCTTCTATTTAGACACACATATAAGGGCCCAGTTGAATCCTCTCCAGAGACCTCAGAAGTCCTGTGTAATATTTGTGTCTTCCTTCAACTGCAAAATCTCCTGGACATGTATCTAGTGCCCTAGTTTATGTGTCTGCTGCTAGGAAATATCCCCCATTCCCCTGGCTCTAGGGACCAATAGGACTTTGTACCAAAGAGACAGTTCTTGGCTGGCTACAACCCCCAGGGCACAGCACAGACGGCAGACTAAGCATACCCAGTCTTTCTGTGAAAGTGGCACCTAGGCTTTTGGTCCCACAGGACTGTATGCATTTATGTACATTACAGCTGCTGTCAGAGGGTCTGGCTTCCAATTAGCCTGAATCTAGATGCTGACTAGAATCCTCAGTCACTGGCAGGTTTTGGCACATCCTTAACTACTGGGAGTCACTAAAAGTAAATAGAGCCTGGACTATGCAGCTCAGCAGTTGAGTATCAACCCATGAACCAAGATTCCTGGTCAGGGGGCATGTAGGAGGCAGCCAATCGATGATGTTTCTCCCTCTCCCTTCCTCTTTCTCTAAAAATTAGTAAAAACATATTTTTTTAAAAATAGAATGCTTAGACAATCCTTAAAGGTTTGAGAAATAACCAAGAGCAAGCTCATAAAGGGTTGAACCATATGGTTCATCTCTATAATAGGCTATCCTCAACATGGGGAGAAGTGGTTGCTTCATCAATGCATAAAAACCAATACAGAGAGAAGATGAAGAAACAAATGAATGTGTTTCAAACTAAAGAGCAAGATAAAAACCTCAGAAAAAATCTAATTTCAAATGGCACTTAAAAGCTATAGTAAAAAAGCTATAGTTACTAAAATTATAGTAATCAAAACAGTATGGTATTGGCATAGGTCAATGGAACACTGCTGGTGGGAATGCAGACTGATGCAGCCATTGTGGAGAACACATAGCAGCACAGTTCACCATAGCTAAGATTTGGAAACAGCCTAAGTGCCCATCAGCAGATGAGTGGATTAAAAAACTGTGGAACATCTACACAGTGGAATACTATGCTGCTGTAAAAAAGAAGGAATTCTTACCATTTGCAACAGCATGGATAGAACTGGAGAGTATTATGCTAAGCAAAATAATCCAGTCAGAGAAAGATAAATATCACATGATCTCACTCATTTGTGGAATACAATGAACAACATAAACTGATGAACAAAAACAGATCCGGGGACAGAGAAGCATCAATCAGACCATCAAACCTCAGAGGGAAGGTAGGGGAGGGTGGGGGTAAAGGGGAGAGATCAACAAAAGAACTTGTATGCGTGCATATAAGCCTAACCAATGGACACAGACACCATGGGGGTGAGAGTATGACTAGGGGTGGCAGGGCAATGGGGGTATAAGGACACTTATGTAATTCCTAAATCAATAAAGAAAAAGGGGAAAAGTTATAGTAATCAAGACAGTATGGCATTGGCATAGATCAATGGAACGGAATAGAGAGCCCAGAAATAAACCCACACATACTAGTATATGTTCAATTAATTTGTAACAAAGCAGCTAGGAATATACAATGGGGGAAGGGCAGTCCCTTCAGTAAATGGTAATGCAGGATAGAATAATTAAACTGGGCTAGTTTCTCATTCCACACACAAAAAAATTAACTAAAAACTTTAACGTAAGACCCCAAATCATAAATCTGCTAGAAGAAAACAAAGGGGTAAGCTGCTTGACATTAGTCTTGGTGGTAATTTTCAGTTAAAATTATGGCTTCAACATATGAATTGGGGGATACAAAATAAGTCCATAACTAACAGAAATCACCTAAAGCTTTAAAGAATCTTTAAAAGAAAAGAGAACAAGCCAGCTTTCAAAATTGAAGTATGAAACATCAAGTTATTTATTAAATACA
Organism: Murina feae; assembly: GCA_004026665.1. Classification (NCBI taxonomy): domain Eukaryota; kingdom Metazoa; phylum Chordata; class Mammalia; order Chiroptera; family Vespertilionidae; genus Murina; species Murina feae. The sequence goes on along the minus strand of PVJC01028771.1, from coordinate 5,972 downwards.
TAATAAAAAATGGAGGCAGAGCTTTTACATCCAAATTGAATTAATTAGCCTATTTATTTGTTAACTTGATATTCATGAGCATGCAATCAGGGACATCATGAAGGGTAGTTTGATCCAACCAATTTGCCCATCTCATGAGAGTAGAGTGTGCATCTTTTTCCAAGTCTGTTTTAGAGAGTTCAGGTTGAAAGCCTTAAGTCAGCCAAGTAGTTTAAATGACACAGACATTTAGAAAAAGCCACAAAGCAAGACTCTCCTAGCATCACCCTGGTTGGAGAATTTGAAACTGAAAAGTTTAAGAGCAGGCATTTTTGAAGACAATATGTACTAACCAAAATGGTAAATAGCGTTTATTCTATAAAAAAAGAGAATGACAATCTGTTGATCTAATGGAAGTAAATAGAGATTTATGCATTTTACTGAAGGGACTTCTTTATATTCAGACAGACTTCACAATAGACATTCTTAAGAGGTCAACACCCCAACACCCCAACCTTAGCAATAAAATTGTTCAATGCCAAGCTCAACCCATAGAAAGTTAGCACATAAAACTGCTAATCAGAATGCATTACAAGACTATTTGTTCATTTATTTATCCAATCTTGAATCACATAAGGTCATATGCTTTGCTATATATTCTATATATAAACCTGAAAGGGTCTCTTTCCTTAGGGGTACTTAGAGTCTAGTGCTAAAAACAGACATTATAAACAAATAAATAAATATGAATCTAAAAATGTTAAAAATTGCTATTAAGGTCATGAAAATGTGCCTTAGTAGAAAATGACCAGAGCAGATCTAACTAGAACAGATGTTTGGAGAAGACATCTTTGAGAGGACGATATTTAAACAGATTTGGAGCATGAAAAGAAGCAGGCTTTGTAAAGATCCACAGAAAATGCACTCCTGGCCTGTAGAATAACATGAAAAGGGCACTAAGTAGGACAATTCTTGATTTGTTTTATGAACTGAAAGCAGGACACTTTGGTGAGAGCAAAGGTTGTCACTCAATGCCTGTTGGAGCCTGTCAGGTAAATGTGTGGAGGAGAAGCCTGTCTTAATTGCATTCTTTTTATCCAGATACAATTCATTTGCATATTAATGTAGTCTTAATTGTGGTCTTCCAAAAAGGACACTTTTTGATTGCACATTAAACATAGGAACATTTTTCATTAATGAAAAAATATATGTTGTGTCCTAATTTTGTGATACAGTAGTCTTCTGGGTCCATCTTTTGTTTTCCCCCTCAAATTTGCAATACTGAGAGTAACAGCGCCAGTTCAGTGATAAATGGCAAGTGACAGTGGATCTTAATACCAACGTAACAATAAGAGGGGTGACTCTGGTGAATTGAGAGTGCACACCACTCATAAAAATGAGAGTTACATACAATCTGACTGGTTTTGTCATGAGTGAAGGAGGGGCCAGATTAGAGGTTCTGATTTTCAAAGAGGAGCTTGATCAAGATTTTTACATGAAATGTTCACATTTTGCAATATTGGCAAATAAGTCAAGTTAGTAAAAAACAAACAGCATAGTAATTACTATCAAAACTAAACAAAAACTAAAAAAGACTGGAGGACCATCCATGTTGTTGCAAATGATAAAAGTTCCTTCTTTTTTATAGCAGCGTAGCATGACCTGGAAATTATTATGCTAAGCAAAATAAGCCAGTCAGAGAAATATAAATATTACATGATCTCACTCATACGTAGGATATAATGAATAACATGAACTGATGAACAAAAATAGATCCAGAGACTAATAAACACTGATCAGACTATCCAACCTCAGAGAGAAGGCAGGGAGGGGTTGGTAAGAGATCAACCAAAGACATGTATGCATGCATATTAGCATAACCAATGGACATGGACACTGGGGCAGTGGGGGCTTGTCCTATGGAGTGGGAGTGGCGGAGGAGGTGTCTCGGGGAAAAGGGAGACATATGTAATATTTTAAATAATAGAAGAAATAAAAAAGATTGGGAAGACGCTAGGATTTTACCATACTTGCAATCTAACAATTAGCCTTTGACAATTTCAGCAATGCTGCAAGATGTGAGGCTCCTGTGTCAGTACGAAGGATAGTTTATTGCTCACATAACAGTAGTCGGATTATTATTATCTGTGCTGATCAGTGCAAGGGGCAGCTGATATCAGCATATATCTGTCATTTTCTTATGGGAGTAGATGTCATCTTTCTCTCCCAAGGCTTTAAGCAAACCCTATGCTCTGGAGGGAGGCTATCTCTATATTCCAAGACTGTTCATGATATGAACATGGTATGAAAATATGGTCTAGAACAATGAACAGTCAGTGCTTCTGCTTGTAAGATATGTGAAATCATTAGAAACATACAGAGTATTATCTCTCAACTACCATAGATCTCTAATTTTCAAAGTCTTCACTAAGCATAATAAGTAAAGGAGAGAGTCATTTCTAACCATGTTTCTAGAGATAGGCCAGGCCCAGATTGTGAAGGGGCTTATAAACCACATATAAGAGGGTCCTGTTTATATTAAGTTTAATGATAATACATTGGTGAATATGGAGAATAAGGCTGGTATGAGTCACTTAATGTTTTTAAAAGAGCACTTTTATAGTTAGATAAAGAATGCACTCGACAGAGATGGACCATTAAGGAAAGACATCTCAAGATGTCTAGACATGATATGATGGCCTCGCTAGAGTAGTGACGTGCAGATGGAGAAAAGTAGATTGATTTTTTTTTACAACATCTAGAAGCTGGATCTATAGACTTGATTGATGAATGAAGAGGATGATGGAAATAAATTAAGAGTCTCACAGTTCTGGGTTTAAAATCCGAAGGCAAATTTTAACCTTACTTATATCTATTTGAAAGAAAAAGTCGGTGAAGTAAAATAGGGCAACAACAAGAGTTAAGTTTTAGATATATTATTACTCAGAAGCCTATTAAACATTCATGGTTGAAGGCAAAGTAGATAATTAAATATGTTATTTGGATACTTAGATTTTTCTAGTATACATATAATGTTGGGAGTAGTTGGCATATACCCTGAGTGGCCAGATTATTATGACAACCTGATGTTTGTAGGAAAATTAGCTATATTTTTATGCAGAAGTTGCTAGAGGGCCAGACCATTATAAATAAGGAAGCAGGTTGTTTAACACAAGAGTAGAAGTGATTTTTTTTCTGAATATATGGGTAAACAATGCAATTTAACAGCCTTTGAAAGTATATATATATATATATATATATATATATATATATAGTATTTATATATATGTATATATATGCATATATATATGGCATTACATGATTAATGTAAATTGAACCATTGAAGAAAAGAATATCAAAAAAAGAACAAAGGGATTTATTTCTGAAAAATCAAACCCACATTTTCAGAAGATTTTATTAAAAAAATGTAGAGTAGAAGGAAAAAGCAGAACATAGGTGAGGTGAAATACTAGAGACTAAACAAATATTTCTAAGAGAAAGATGTCAATATATGACACTGAAAAAAATGAGATGAGGACAGACATGTGTCCATTGAATGCAGATTAAGAGGAAAAGAACACAAGACTGGTATGAGTTGAAAAAGAAATTAATGCTGGGGAAGTAGGCACATGACAAGCACATATCTTTTTCAAAATGTTTTCTAAAAAGAAAAGAGAAAGAGCAGAACTTCAGAGAGTTGAAAAGTCAAGAAAAGGTTCTTCTTTAAAATATTTTTAAATGGTAATTCACTCTCAATGGAATGATTCTATTGAGAAAGGAAGAAGAAATAACTTGGGGGAAATAAGTAGAGTACAAGCACGTAAATGTGACCCACAGCCTCTCTGGAGAACCCATCATTTTATTGCTGTTATTGTTTTACTTTTATTTGTGTGTGTGTGTGTTTAAATTTATCTTTATTTTTGAAAACAGGTATAAAACTAGCATTAGGAGAGAGTAGACTAAAGAAGGTGTTGTTTAAGTTGAAGAATATGGAAATTCCAATAGGTAACTTGGAATGCCATAGTTACATGCACACCCAGAGGTTAGAGGATGTGAATAAAGAATAGATTTTATAATAATTCTAATGACAGAAAATATTTAGAGATAACACACTGATTAGTAACAAAGTACCAAATATTATTTTATCCAATAATAATCCACAACAGACTTACAGTGTAAGCACAATATTAAAAGCAACATTTTAACAGATGAAATAAGTAAATAGAAATCATGGGCCATATACCCAAACCATTTCATTTGAGACTATTTGTCCTTAACCACTATACTCTTCAGCCCCAATGAGGAAGAGTGAAGGGAAAGCTAAAGAAAGAATGTTTATAGAGTTATAAATGAAACCAAACGCCATGATTTATAAAAGAGAGTAGAAAACATTAAGAGGAAGTAAATGGAATTAGCATTTGCTATAATGGAGTTCATGTGCATGGCCACATGGGTATGTCTACTGAATTTTATCACAGGGAGTAACTGTTGATCTATAACAAAACAGTCTCATAAAAAAGATGTGGAAATGAATGGTAGCAAAGGAGAGTATACAGAATTACTCTTCTAAGACTCCACTAGTGAGGATATTTTTCTTCAATGAAAAACAAGAATTTCCTGTTCAAAATGGGAACATGGGGAGTCCTGAATGCACCACCTTCCATGGGCACACTAAATCCACAGATAATATAGGACAATTTACTCTGGAAAAAACACTAAAAACTAGCTGAGTAGCTCCTAGGCATTATGTAAATGAGAAAAATCCACATTGAATTGGTTAGGAGAGGCTGAGACACCTCAGAACAGGGACCCATAATTGGGAGGGAACTTGAAACCTGGAGCTTCTCCCTCAGGAGTAAAGGTTTTGACTCCATGTTGGGCATCCCAACTTCTAATGCCACATTTGAAAGACAAGTCCCCAACACATCTAGTTTTAAAAACCAGCTGGACTAGGGTCCACAAGACCCACAAAGGCATAGTAAAATGAGAAACAGCTTTTAAAGGCTTTGAGCACATGAACTCACTCACCCCTGGCTCAGCACAGAATCAGCTCATTCAGGGGTATCCAGAATTTCTGTGAAAGCTCATTAGGTCATCTTAAAGTAGGCCAGAGAGACAAATCTCTAACTTATCACACATCTAGGATCCTGATGGGTTCTCTCTGGCGATGGAGGCTGGTGGTCACCATCCTTGCACTTTCTCTTTGCCACATATCGGTCACTGGTATCTCCCAAAAGCAGCTTATACCCTGCTCTAGCTGCTGCCCAAGGGGCACATCTAGATTGTCAGGCTCTTATATAATACTAGAGGCCAGGTGAGCGAATTTGTGCACAAGTAGGGTCAATTGGGTCTGGCCGGGAGGAGGGGCCACGGTCAAACTCCATGTCAAGGGGACAATTTGCATATTAACCTTTTTATGATATAGGATGGATTTAACATATCAACATGTTATATACATGGATTTATACTTAACATGTTAAATTCATATATATATATATTAGGGGCCCGGTGCACGATATTCGTGCATGGCGGCGGGGGGGCGGTCCCTCAGCCCAACCTGCACCCTCTCCAATATGGAGTTCTTGGGGACTCTCACAATCCAGGAACTCTGGTTCTTAACCACTAATCTGCCTGCCTGCCCTAGCCACGCTTCCTGCCTGCCTGCCTGATCCCCCTAACTGCCCTCCCCTGCTGGCCTGGTCACCCTTATTAACTTTATTTTTTAATCTTACCCCCTTCATACACAATTGTATTTGACTTCCTTATTGGCTTCTTCCTCTCACACAATTTTTCTCCTTTATGTAACACTTTTCCTACTGACTCATCATTTATAAACTTTTCTTTCCTCCTTATTTCCTACTTCTGTTCCATCATCATTCTTCCCATTTTTCTACTACCTTCCTTCCCTTCCCACATTCCTTCTTTCCTTTATCTTTATCCCTGCCCACCCTCCCCTTTTCCTTCCTTCCCACCTTAATTTTTTTCTTCACTTC